>RXON01000401.1:0-104166 GCA_009667805.1 Leptobrachium leishanense | reverse complement strand
TTCATATGTTGCATTGTATGTGTGTGTGAACCTCACTCCCCGCTTCATTCATATGCTTGCATTGAGTGTGTGTGATCCCACACTCCCCGTTACATTCATATGTTGCATTGTATGTGTGTGACCACTCCCCCGCTTCATTCATATGCTGCATTGTGAGTGTGTGTGATCCCTCACTCCCCGTTACATTCATATGTTGCATTGTATGTGTGTGTGATCCCACACTCCCCGTTACATTCATATGTTGCATTGTATGTGTGTGTGAACCCTCACTCCCCGCTTCATTCATATGCTGCATTGTGAGTGTGTGTGATCCCTCACTCCCCGCTACATTCATATGTTGCATTGTATGTGTGTGTGTGATCCACACTCCCCGTTACATTCATATGTTGCATTGTATGTGTGTGTGATCCCACACTCCCCTTTACATTCATATGTTGCATTGTATGTGTGTGTGAACCCTCACTCCCCGCTACATTCATATGTTGCATTGTATGTGTGTGTGATCCCTCACTCCCCGTTACATTCATATGCTGCATTGTATGTGTGTGTGATCCCTCACTCCCTGCTACATTCATATGTTGCATTGTATGTGTGTGTGAACCCTCACTCCCCGCTTCATTCATATGCTGCATTGTGAGTGTGTGTGATCCCTCACTCCCCGTTACATTCATATGTTGCATTGTATGTGTGTGTGATCCCTCACTCCCCGTTACATTCATATGTTGCATTGTATGTGTGTGTGATCCCTCACTCCCCGTTACATTCATATGCTGCATTGTATGTGTGTGTGATCCCTCACTCCCCGTTACATTCATATGTTGCATTGTATGTGTGTGTGATCCCTCACTCCCCGTTACATTCATATGTTGCATTGTATGTGTATGTGATCCCACACTCCCGTTACATTCATATGTTGCATTGTATGTGTGTGTGATCCCACACTCCCCGTTACATTCATATGTTGCATTGTATGTGTGTGTGATCCCTCACTCCCCGTTACATTCATATGTTGCATTGTATGTGTGTGTGATCCCTCACTCCCCGTTACATTCATATGTTGCATTGTATGTGTGTGATCCCACACTCCCCGTTACATTCATATGTTGCATTGTATGTGTTGTGATCCCTCACTCCCCGCTTACATTCATATGCTGCATTGTATGGTGTGTGATCCCACACTCCCCGTTACATTCATATGTTGCATTGTATGTGTGTGTGATCCCACACTCCCCGTTACATTCATATGTTGCACTGTATGTGTGTGTGATCCCTCACTCCCCGTTACATTCATATGCTGCATTGTATGTGTGTGTGATCCCTCACTCCCCGTTACATTCATATGCTGCATTGTGTGTGTGTGTGATCCCTCACTCCCCGCTTCATTCATATGCTGCATTGTATGTGTGTGATGTGATCTCACTCCCCGTTACATTCATATGTTGCATTGTATGTGTGTGTGATCCCACACTCCCCGCTTCATTCATATGCTGCATTGTGAGTGTGTGTGATCCCTCACTCCCCGCTACATTCATATGTTGCATTGTATGTGTGTGTGATCCTCACTCCCCGTTACATTCATATGTTGCATTGTATGTGTGTGTGATCCCACACTCCCCGTTACATTCATATGTTGCATTGTATGTGTGTGTGATCCCACACTCCCCGTTACATTCATATGCTGCATTGTGTGTGTGTGTGATCCCTCACTCCCCGCTTCATTCATATGCTGCATTGTATGTGTGTGTGATCCCTCACTCCCCGTTACATTCATATGTTGCATTGTATGTGTGTGTGATCCCACACTCCCCGCTTCATTCATATGCTGCATTGTGAGTGTGTGTGATCCCTCACTCCCCGCTACATTCATATGTTGCATTGTATGTGTGTGTGTGATCCCTCACTCCCCGTTACATTCATATGTTGCATTGTATGTGTGTGTGATCCCACACTCCCCGTTACATTCATATGTTGCATTGTATGTGTGTGTGATCCCACACTCCCCGTTACATTCATATGTTGCATTGTATGTGTGTGTGATCCCACACTCCCCGTTACATTCATATGTTGCATTGTATGTGTGTGTGAACCCTCACTCCCCGCTTCATTCATATGCTGCATTGTGAGTGTGTGATCCCTCACTCCCCGTTACATTCATATGTTGCATTGTATGTGTGTGTGATCCCTCACTCCCCGTTACATTCATATGTTGCATTGTATGTGTGTGTGATCCCCACTCCCCGTTACATTCATATGTTGCATTGTATGTGTGTGTGATCCCACACTCCCCGTTACATTCATATGTTGCATTGTATGTGTGTGTGAACCCTCACTCCCCGCTTCATTCATATGCTGCATTGTGAGTGTGTGGATCCCCTCACTCCCCGCTACATTCATATGTTGCATTGTATGTGTGTGTGATCCACACTCCCCGTTACATTCATATGTTGCATTGTATGTGTGTGTGATCCCACACTCCCCGTTACATCATATGTTGCATTGTATGTGTGTGTGATCCCACACTCCCCGTTACATTCATATGTTGCATTGTATGTGTGTGTGATCCCACACTCCCCGTTACATTCATATGTTGCATTGTATGTGTGTGTGATCCCACACCCCTTACGTCATTCATATGTTGCATGTATGTGTGTGTGATCCACACTCCCCGTTACATTCATATGCTGCATTGTATGTGTGTGTGTGATCCCTCACTCCCCGTTACATTCATATGTTGCATTGTATGTGTGTGTGAACCCTCACTCCCCGCTTCATTCATATGCTGCATTGTGAGTGTGTGTGATCCCTCACTCCCCGCTACATTCATATGTTGCATTGTATGTGTGTGTGATCCTCACTCCCCGTTACATTCATATGTTGCAATTGTATGTGTGTGTGATCCTCACTCCCCGTTACATTTCATATCTGCATTGTATGTGTGTGTGATCCCTCACTCCCCGTTACATTCATATGCTGCATTGTGGTTGGTGTGTGATCCCTCACTCCCCGCTTACATTCATATGCTGCATTGTATGTGTGTTGATCCCTCACTCCCCGTTACATTCATATGTTGCATTGTATGTGTGTGTGATCCCAACTCCCCGTTACATTCATATGTTGCATTGTATGTGTGTGATCCCACACTCCCCGTTACATTCATATGTTGCATTGTATGTGTGTGTGAACCCTCACTCCCCGCTTCATTCATATGCTGCATTGTGAGTGTGTGTGATCCCTCACTCCCCGTTACATTCATATGTTGCATTGTATGTGTGTGTGATCCCACACTCCCCGTTACATTCATATGCTGCATTGTATGTGTGTGTAACCCTCACTCCCCGTTACATTCATATGTTGCATTGTATGTGTGTGTGTGATCCTCACTCCCCGTACATTCATATGTTGCATTGTATGTGTGTGTGAACCCCACTCCCCGCTTCATTCATATGCTGCATTGTGAGGGTGTGTGATCCCTCACTCCCGTTACATTCATATGCTGCATTGTATGTGTGTGTGATCCCACACTCCCCGTTACATTCATATGCTGCATTGTGTGTGTGGTGATCCCTCACTCCCGCGTCATTCATATGCTGCATTGTATGTGTGTGTGATCCTCACTCCCCGTTACATTCATATGTTGCATTGTATGTGTGTGTGATCCCACACTCCCGCTTCATGCTGCATTGGAGTGTGTGTGATCCCTCACTCCCGTTACATTCATATGTTGCATGTATGTGTGTGTGTGATCCCTCACTCCCCGTTCATTCATATGTTGCATTGTATGTGTGTGTGATCCCACACTCACCATATGTGTAATGTGATCCCCCGAGTTACATTCATATGTTGCATTGTATGTGTGTGTGATCCCTCACTCCCCGTTACATTCATATGCTGCATTGTGTGTGTGTGTGATCCCACACTCCCCGTTACATTCATATGTTGCACTGTATGTGTGTGTGATCCCTCACTCCCCGTTACATTCATATGTTGCATTGTATGTGTGTGTGATCCCTCACTCCCCGCTTCATTCATATGCTGCATTGTGAGTGTGTGTGATCCCTCACTCCCCGCTACATTCATATGCTGCATTGTGTGTGTGTGTGATCCCTCACTCCCCGTTACATTCATATGTTGCATTGTATGTGTGTGTGATCCCTCACTCCCCATTACATTCATATGTTGCATTGTATGTGTGTGTGATCCCTCACTCCCCGTTACATTCATATGCTGCATTGTGTGTGTGTGTGATCCCACACTCCCCGTTACATTCATATGTTGCATTGTATGTGTGTGTGATCCCTCACTCCCCGTTACATTCATATGTTGCATTGTATGTGTGTGTGATCCCACACTCCCCGTTACATTCATATGTTGCATTGTATGTGTGTGTGAACCCTCACTCCCCGCTTCATTCATATGCTGCATTGTGAGTGTGTGTGATCCCTCACTCCCCGTTACATTCATATGTTGCATTGTATGTGTGTGTGATCCCACACTCCCCGTTACATTCATATGTTGCATTGTATGTGTGTGTGATCCCTCACTCCCCGCTTCATTCATATGCTGCATTGTGAGTGTGTGTGATCCCTCACTCCCCGTTACATTCATATGTTGCATTGTATGTGTGTGTGATCCCTCACTCCCCGTTACATTCATATGTTGCATTGTATGTGTGTGTGATCCCTCACTCCCCGTTACATTCATATGTTGCATTGTATGTGTGTGTGATCCCTCACTCCCCGCTTCATTCATATGCTGCATTGTATGTGTGTGATCCCTCACTCCCCGTTACATTCATATGTTGCATTGTATGTGTGTGTGATCCCTCACTCCCGTTACATTCATATGTTGCATTGTATGTGTGTGTGATCCCACACTCCCCGTTACATTCATATGTTGCATTGTATGTGTGTGTGATCCCTCACTCCCCGCTTCATTCATATGCTGCATTGTATGTGTGTGTGATCCCTCACTCCCCGTTACATTCATATGTTGCATTGTATGTGTGTGTGATCCCTCACTCCCCGTTACATTCATATGTTGCATTGTATGTGTGTGTGATCCCACACTCCCCGTTACATTCATATGTTGCACTGTATGTGTGTGTGATCCCTCACTCCCCGTTACATTCATATGTTGCATTGTATGTGTGTGTGATCCCTCACTCCCCGTTACATTCATATGTTGCATTGTATGTGTGTGTGATCCCTCACTCCCCGTTCATTCATATGTTGCATTGTATGTGTGTGTGATCCCTCACTCCCCGTTACATTCATATGTTGCATTGTATGTGTGTGTGATCCCTCACTCCCCGTTACATTCATATGTTGCATTGTATGTGTGTGTGATCCCACACTCCCCGCTTCATTCATATGTTGCATTGTATGTGTGTGTGATCCCTCACTCCCCGTTACATTCATATGTTGCATTGTGTGTGTGTGTGATCCCTCACTCCCCGTTACATTCATATGTTGCATTGTGTGTGTGTGATCCCTCACTCCCCGTTACATTCATATGTTGCATTGTATGTGTGTGTGATCCCTCACTCCCCGCTTCATTCATATGCTGCATTGTGTGTGTGTGTGTGATCCCTCACTCCCCGTTACATTCATATGTTGCATTGTATGTGTGTGTGATCCCTCACTCCCCGCTTCATTCATATGTTGCATTGTATGTGTGTGTGATCCCTCACTCCCCGTTACATTCATATGTTGCATTGTATGTGTGTGTGATCCCTCACTCCCCGTTACATTCATATGTTGCATTGTATGTGTGTGTGATCCCTCACTCCCCGCTTCATTCATATGCTTGCATTGTATGTGTGTGTGATCCCTCACTCCCCGTTACATTCATATGTTGCATTGTATGTGTGTGTGATCCCTCACTCCCCGTTACATTCATATGTTGCATTGTATGTGTGTGTGATCCCTCACTCCCCGTTACATTCATATGTTGCATTGTATGTGTGTGTGATCCCTCACTCCCCGCTTCATTCATATGTTGCATTGTATGTGTGTGTGATCCCTCACTCCCCGTTACATTCATATGCTGCATTGTATGTGTGTGTGATCCCTCACTCCCCGCTACATTCATATGTTGCATTGTATGTGTGTGTGATCCCTCACTCCCCGTTACATTCATATGTTGCATTGTATGTGTGTGTGATCCCTCACTCCCCGTTACATTCATATGTTGCATTGTATGTGTGTGATCCCTCACTCCCCGTTACATTCATATGTTGCATTGTATGTGTGTGTGATCCCACACTCCCCGTTACATTCATATGTTGCATTGTATGTGTGTGTGATCCCTCACTCCCCGTTACATTCATATGTTGCATTGTATGTGTGTGTGATCCCACACTCCCCGTTACATTCATATGTTGCATTGTATGTGTGTGTGATCCCACACTCCCCGTTACATTCATATGTTGCATTGTATGTGTGTGTGATCCCTCACTCCCCGCTACATTCATATGATATGTTGCATTGTATGTGTATGTGATCCCTCACTCCCCGCTACATTCATATGTTGCATTGTATGTGTGTGTGATCCCACACTCCCCGTTACATTCATATGTTGCATTGTATGTGTGTGTGATCCCTCACTCCCCGTTACATTCATATGTTGCATTGTATGTGTGTGTGATCCCTCACTCCCCGTTACATTCATATGTTGCATTGTATGTGTGTGTGATCCTCACTCCCCGTTACATTCATATGTTGCATTGTATGTGTGTGTGATCCCTCACTCCCCGTTACATTCATATGTTGCATTGTATGTGTGTGTGATCCCTCACCCCGTTACATTCATATGTTGCATTGTATGTGTGTGTGATCCCTCACTCCCCGTTACATTCATATGTTGCATTGTATGTGTGTGTGATCCCTCACTCCCCGCTTACATTCATATGTTGCATTGTGTGTGTGTGTGATCCCACACTCCCCGTTACATTCATATGTTGCATTGTATGTGTGTGATCCCACACTCCCCGTTACATTCATATGTTGCATTGTATGTGTGTGTGATCCACTCCCCGTTACATTCATATGTTGCATTGTATGTGTGTGTGATCCCTCACTCCCCGTTACATTCATATGTTGCATTGTATGTGTGTGATCCCTCACTCCCCGCTACATTCATATGTTGCATTGTATGTGTGTGTGATCCCTCACTCCCCGTTCATTCATATGTTGCATTGTATGTGTGTGTGATCCCACACTCCCCGTTACATTCATATGTTGCATTGTATGTGTGTGTGATCCCTCACTCCCCGTTACATTCATATGTTGCATTGTATGTGTGTGTGATCCCTCACTCCCCGTTACATTCATATGTTGCATTGTATGTGTGTGTGATCCCTCACTCCCCGCTACATTCATATGTTGCATTGTATGTGTGTGTGATCCCACACTCCCCGTTACATTCATATGTTGCATTGTATGTGTGTGTGATCCCACACTCCCCGTTACATTCATATGTTGCATTGTGTGTGTGTGTGATCCCTCACTCCCCGTTACATTCATATGTTGCATTGTATGTGTGTGTGATCCCACACTCCCCGTTACATTCATATGTTGCATTGTATGTGTGTGTGATCCCTCACTCCCCGTTACATTCATATGTTGCATTGTATGTGTGTGTGATCCCTCACTCCCCGTTACATTCATATGTTGCATTGTGTGTGTGTGATCCCACACTCCCCGTTACATTCATATGTTGCATTGTATGTGTGTGTGATCCCTCACTCCCCGCTTCATTCATATGCTGCATTGTATGTGTGTGTGATCCCTCACTCCCCGCTACATTCATATGTTGCATTGTATGTGTGTGTGATCCCTCACTCCCCGTTACATTCATATGTTGCATTGTATGTGTGTGTGATCCCTCACTCCCCGTTACATTCATATCTGTATGTATGTGTGTGTGATCTCACTCTCCGTTACATTCATATGTGCATTGTATGTGTGTGATCCCTCACTCCCCGTTACATTCATATGCTGCATTGTATGTGTATGTGATCCCACTACCCCGCTACATTCATATGTTGCTTGTATGTGTGTGAATCCTCACTCCCCGTTACATTCATATGTTGCATTGTATGTGTGTGTGATCCCACACTCCCCGTTACATTCATATGTTGCACTTGTATGTGTGTGTGATCAACACTCCTTCATTATATGCTGCATTGTGAGTGTGTGTGATCCCTCACTCCCCCTACATTCATATGTTGCATTGTATGTGTGTGTGATCCACACTCCCCGTTACATTCATATGTTGCACTGTATGTGTGTGTGAACCCTCACTCCCCGCTTCATTCATATGCTGCATGTGTAGTGTGTGTGATCCCTCACTCCCCGCTACATTCATATGTTGCATTGTATGTGTGTGTATCCTCACTCCCCGTTACATTCATATGTTGCATTGTATGTGTGTGTGATCCTCACTCCCCGCTACATTCATATGTTGCATTGTATGTGTGTGTGATCCCACACTCCCCGCTACATTCATATGTTGCATTGTATGTGTGTGTGATCCCACACTCCCCGCTACATTCATATGTTGCATTGTATGTGTGTGTGATCCCACACTCCCTGCTTCATTCATATGCTGCATTGTGTGTGTGTGTGATCCCACACTCCCCGTTACATTCATATGTTGCATTGTATGTGTGTGTGATCCCTCACTCCCCGCTACATTCATATGCTGCATTGTGTGTGTGTGTGATCCCACACTCCCCGCTTCATTCATATGTTGCATTGTGTGTGTGTGTGTGATCCCTCACTCCCCGCTTCATTCATATGCTGCATTGTGTGTGTGTGTGATCCCACACTCCCCGTTACATTCATATGTTGCATTGTATGTGTGTGTGATCCCTCACTCCCCATTACATTCATATGCTGCATTGTGTGTGTGTGTGATCCCTCACTCCCCGCTTCATTCATATGCTGCATTGTATGTGTGTGTGATCCCACACTCCCCGTTACATTCATATGTTGCATTGTATGTGTGTGTGTGATCCCTCACTCCCCGTTACATTCATATGTTGCATTGTATGTGTGTGTGATCCCACACTCCCCGCTACATTCATATGTTGCATTGTATGTGTGTGTGATCCCACACTCCCCGCTTCATTCATATGCTGCATTGTATGTGTGTGTGATCCCACACTCCCCGCTACATTCATATGTTGCATTGTATGTGTGTGTGATCCCACACTCCCCGTTACATTCATATGTTGCATTGTATGTGTGTGTGATCCCTCACTCCCCGTTACATTCATATGTTGCATTGTATGTGTGTGATCCCACACTCCCCGTTACATTCATATGTTGCATTGTATGTGTGTGATCCCACACTCCCCGTTACATTCATATGTTGCAATGTATGTGTGTGTGATCCCACACTCCCCGTTACATTCATATGTTGCATTGTATGTGTATGTGATCCCTCACTCCCCGCTACATTCATATGTTGCATTGTATGTGTGTGATCCCACACTCCCCGTTACATTCATATGTTGCATTGTATGTGTGTGTGATCCCTCACTCCCCGTTACATTCATATGTTGCATTGTATGTGTGTGATCCCACACTCCCCGTTACATTCATATGTTGCATTGTATGTGTGTGTGATCCCTCACTCCCCGCTACATTCATATGTTGCATTGTATGTGTGTGTGATCCCTCACTCCCCGCTTCATTCATATGCTGCAATGTATGTGTGTGTGATCCCACACTCCCCGTTACATTCATATGTTGCATTGTATGTGTATGTGATCCCTCACTCCCCGCTACATTCATATGTTGCATTGTATGTGTGTGATCCCACACTCCCCGTTACATTCATATGTTGCATTGTATGTGTGTGTGATCCCTCACTCCCCGCTACATTCATATGTTGCATTGTATGTGTGTGTGATCCCTCACTCCCCGCTTCATTCATATGCTGCAATGTATGTGTGTGTGATCCCACACTCCCCGTTACATTCATATGTTGCATTGTATGTGTATGTGATCCCACACTCCCCGTTACATTCATATGTTGCAATGTATGTGTGTGTGATCCCACACTCCCCGTTACATTCATATGTTGCATTGTATGTGTATGTGATCCCTCACTCCCCGCTACATTCATATGTTGCATTGTATGTATGTGATCCCTCACTCCCCGTTACATTCATATGTTGCATTGTATGTGTGTGTGATCCCTCACTCCCCGTTACATTCATATGTTGCATTGTATGTGTATGTGATCCCTCACTCCCCGCTACATTCATATGTTGCAATGTATGTGTGTGTGATCCCACACTCCCCGTTACATTCATATGTTGCATTGTATGTGTGTGTGATCCCACACTCCCCGTTACATTCATATGTTGCATTGTATGTGCGTGTGATCCCTCACTCCGTTACATTCATATCTTGTATTGTATGTGTGTGTGATCCCTCACTCCCCGTTACATTCATATGTTGCATTGTATGTGTATGTGATCCCTCACTCCCCGCTACATTCATATGTTGCAATGTATGTGTGTGTGATCCCTCACTCCCCGTTACATTCATATGTTGCATTGTATGTGCGTGTGATCCCTCACTCCGTTACATTCATATGTTGCATTGTATGTGTATGTGATCCCTCACTCCGTTACATTCATATGTTGCATTGTATGTGTGTGATTCTTCATGCTGTTTGTTGATAGGTTACAGACTGGTGAGACCAAACCTGCTGTTCATTAGTAACGATGTGTAAAGGTTCTCTCTGTTCGATGTCCGGCAGAGTCGATGCTAGATACTCTCTACATGGGCGCTAGTCCATAGATTACGCTAACATTAGTGCTCGGATGTGTAAGCGTTAACGCTAGGTTAAGTGAGTTTAGTCGCCTTCCCCTATATTACCTTCCTAACGCTAAACATGTTTGTAATCCTTTAGCGTAACAGTGATTGCGCTCCCTATCTTGAGCTTTCTGTACTTAACATGGGGACTAATTACTGCACCGCTGTGGTAACTAAAAAGTTAACCCCTGCACCAATTCATGTGCTAACTGATACCGCTTCTGCAGGATCAATCAGTACCTTCTGAAACCCCCCAAAAATCAAATACTCACCTCTTATCCGCCGGCGAGAACAGTGGCCTGAGTAGAGTGAGACTGGCGACAATTGTCTCCAGTCTCCCTCTGCGATCAATCCGCGACGCTACGTGCTCTCTCACGGTCCCGGCATCACAACCCTCCATGGAGTCCTATGGACTCCTAGAGGTAAAACTTGAGGTAGCGCTTCCGCGAGGATCCCCGAGGGTAGCACATGGTCCCAGGTCAGGTTGCTGGATTAGCGCATACCTCGAAATATCACGCTATAACGGGGATGCTAAGGGGAACCTTCAGGCTCACATTATCCCCGTTAGTGTCCCCGTTTTAGCATGAACGAAGGAATAGGGCCCTATAGGGGTTATTCAGAGAGGTCCGTAATGTCGCCGAAAATGTACACTAAAATTCAGCAAACAGGGACATTTCGGGGCCATTCGGCTATTCAGGGAGCAGGCAGTTCACCAAATCTTGGCGAACTGCACGCACGGTGCCTGTTCGACGGCAGTTAAATCCCCATAGAGAAGAAATGGCTAATCTATTCAGAGACACTGAACAGCAGTGAAAAGTTGCTGAAATGCCCTGCTGTTCGATGGTTTCATTCGACAGTTTTATTCAGGCGAATCCCATAGGCTTCAATGTTAAAAATATTCCCGTTTTAATTCAATATCTAATAAACCGTTTATTATTTTAATCTGCAGCAAAAAGTCTCTTTATTTATAGATTTTTTTTGTATCTTTTAGGCATTTTTCAGGATTTTTACGGCAAAATTTGTTTTCCTATTGCTCTTTTTTATCGTTTATTCTTTTTTCTGTAACAGCCCTTTTTATTATCATTCATTGGATCTTATATGTAAATTCCAGACATATTGTTCAGTAGTTTTTTTTTTTAAACAGCGTTTCACTTTTGAAACTTTCAAGCGTACGGTTTTTTTTTTTTTTACCCCGTTCGTCGGTTTGTCTGCTTTTTCCGGTGGCTAGTCTGCGCTGCGATCGGCTTTTTTGGCGTGGTTTTTGCGGCAGTTTCTATGGGTTTTTCGGCGGGTTTTCCCTGCACTCCGGGGTCCCTGCAGTTGTACTTGAATACACCGCAGAGTTAGCGAACTAGAATCGCCTCTATGTGCGGGGAATGAAAGGGCTCTCTGATTAACCCCTTATGTGTTTTGTCTGCTTTTGGTTCTTCGGAGATACGTATGGAAACCCCTGCATCCAGATGCCCCGGCACACACGCAGGAGGGTCAGTGTGACCCGGGATTCAGGTGACCTGCAGATAACGATGTGTAACGGTTAAACAGGTAGTTACTGATTTATTATTTAGAGTTTGATAAGGACAGTCCTGCGCGGGAATGGCTTCCATACAACACGGCTATAAAGTCACACACCCGCTCTAACCAATCCACATTGCTGCATCTCCAGGAGACAAGATGCTGCTGGTCGCTCTCTCTGTGTTATTTCTGCTCCACGTTGAGCAATCTCATGCGTCAGTGATCGTGGTCTATAATGGAGGACCTTGGGGACCGTGGGGTACAATGGAGATGTGCCCTGAAGGAACCAAAGCCGCTGGATTCAAATTGAAGGTGAGCTCCTTAAAACATAACGAGAGTCGTTTCCTTACCCTCCTGGCACTGCATGTTGCAGGGCGGCTCCTTCCCTGTGCTCCTGCTCTGCTAAAAGGAGAGAAACGTGTCTGTTATGGGAACCAAGGTCTATGAAGTCCCTTGGCCATCGTGATCAGCTTCCTCCTCTGGTCCTGCAACTCCAACACAGCATCTTTTGCAATGTCCCTATGACGGAATGGGATGTTGTCCGCCTGCGGGTGTGCTCCTATCTGCTTCCCCCTAGTGCGCTTACCGCCGGCCCGACTACCGAGTGACACGGCACCCGGCGTCTCGAGCGGCCTGGAGTGACCCTGGGAAAGGGTTGGCGGGCGTTGGAAGGGACCCCTGGGTGAGACCAGCCCGACCACTGAGCGACACGGCACTCAGCGTCCCGAGCAGCTGGTCTACTGACCTTGGTTGGCGGATGTGTCGTCTGCGGAACGGCCGGTCGGATCGGAATTCCCCTCGGGAGCTGGTCGGATCTTATAGTTGGGACGTCCGCTCGTCTTTTCGGATCTACCGGCGATCGGATGGCGCCCGCTATACCGATGCGCGGGAAATGCGCGGCAGATGCGCCGCGGCCGTCGAATCGGATCTCACAGCGGTCGATGCCCGCACGCTGCACCTCTGTCCTGATGCGAGATGCAGGCACAGGGTGGACGATTCGGATCTGGCTACCGTGCTCTGTAGACCGCGCTGGATCACAGGAATACGTTCACCAAATAAAGAACACCAGGCGTGGCTGAATGAACTAGATCAACTGACTTTATGGGTTTACAACAGAGTCAGGTATACAACTTCACATACAGATTGCCCACTCCCCCACCCGCACAACCAGCACTGATTGGCTCCTCTCCCAGCCCCCCCTGTTCCCTCCCAGGTCCCTTCCAGCCTTCCCATTGTCCAGGGATTAGGCAAATGAGGTCTGGGAACAGCCTCCAGGCAGCTGGCTTGCTGTATCCTCCATCTTGGGGCCAGGAGATCCCTTTATCTGGTGTAACCATGCTGGAATGGGCAAAATGGCGACGGGGAAAAACACATACAAACGTTTTCTTACACCTAATACAGTTACAATCACACAAGGTACATCTTAATACAGCACATCAGTAAGACCACATCTAATAAAAATACTGGTAAAACGGGGTGCGTGCCACCACACCCAAGTGTCCATGTCACCACTGTCACTGCGCGCCGCCCCTGGCTGAGGGTGCTGGGCCATCCCGTGACACTCCTCCCCCTCCCCCAGTTCGACGCACCTGGTCTGACCCCACCGGGTCATACCGGGGAAGTCGGTGCTCCCAGGCCCATAGTCAGTCTGGGGAGGCCGGGTCACCAGGCCTCTCCATTTGGCCTTGCGGCCGTGCCAGCTTGGTCGGGACCCCATGTCCTGAGGGTGTCCCCGGCTGAGCGAGAGGACATGCCTCTGGGCCGGAGGGCCTCCGGTGCCCCCCCCAGGATTGTCACTCACCTGGGGAACCCGGGTGCTAACTGCACACGCCCCAGGTGCCCGGGTCAGCCGTGGGACAGGACCGTGGCGGGGTAAGGCTCCCGAGCCCAAAGGTTGCAAAAATGGGCAGAGGCCAGCGGCGCTCTGCCCCGTTGCCAGCTCTTCCACTGGAGGGCCAGGTACGGACACGGCAACTGAAGGAACCACAAGAGCCAAACCGGGCTGCTCCTCCAGCCAGCTGGAAGGGAGAACCACGGGATGCAACGGCAGTCGCCCAGGGTCATCCACGCTCTGCCCCTCGGGGCGAATCGGGCGGAACGGGCAGAGGCCAGCGGCTCTCTGCCCTGGCGTCAGCTCTTCTGCTGGTTGGCCGGGTACGGAAACGGCAACCGGGAGGACAAACGGGGTCACACCCGGCTGCTCTCCCTGGCCGCCGACGAGGGGACTGGACCGCTGCCGCGGCAGTCGTACAGGGTCATCCTTGCGCTGCCCCTCGAGGCAACCTGAGAGGGATGGGCAGAGGCCAGCGGCGCTCTGCCCCGTGGCCAGCTCGTCAGCTGGGCGAGGATCTCCCTGCGGGAGGATGGTTTCTTCACCCCCCGGGGCAATCAATGGTTGCGCCCAACCCGTCCCGGGGGAACCATCCGTCGGCTCCTCCGGGCAGACTTTGAGTAGTGGGCAGAGGCCAGCGGCGCTCTGCCCCGTAGCCAGCTCTTCTGCTGGCGAGAGATCTCCTTGGGGAAGGACGGCTGCTTCACCCCCCGGGACAACCAAGGGTTGCGCACAACCCATCCCGGGGGAACCATCTGCCTGCCCCTCCTGGCAGACTTTGGGCAGTGGGCAGAGGCCAGCAGCACTCTGCCCCGTAGCCAGCTCTTCTGCTGGTTGGAGATCTCCTTGGGGAAGGATGGTCACTTCATCCCGGGGCCATCGACGGTTGCGCACAACCCATCCCGGGGAGACCATCCGTCTCCTCCCCCGCTGGACCCGTGGCCTCGGCCACCCTGTCCTCTTGCGGGGTGAGGGGGGTAACTTCCTCAGACGACCCCCCCACGGGCACCCATGAGTCCGCCTCGGCTTCCCATAGGTCCCAAACCTGGGGACTGTCGACTTCCTCCGTCGACCCGTCCCACCACGGGGAGCTCAGGCTCGACTGCGGAACGCCGTCCAACAGTCTCCGATAAGCCACCTCGAGCTCCCACTCTCGCTCGGCTAGGGACTCCAGCTCCTCAAACACTGAGTCCCTGCTGTCTGACGGGATCTCCAGTTCCCGTCGCTCCAGGATGTCCTCCATCCGTTCCTCGGTCTCCTCTCCAAAATCGGGGTCGGCGGCCATGCTCGCGTAGAGCAGTCCTGTGCCTCCGTAGCGAGGCCCTGCAACGGAACTGCCTCCCAACGGCCGTACTGCCGGAGCGGCGGTTAGCCACCGGAGCGCGCGGTACGCGGCGTCCAGTGCGACCTCCTCCTGCACCAGACTCCAGAGCTCGGCCTCCCACTCTTCTGGGCCCGACCTTGCAGGAACGCTGCCCGCACAGCGTACTGCTCCCGATAGACGTCAGCGTCGGAAGGAATGTCCACATCATGGCAGTCCCGCTCATGGTCCAGGGCCTCGTACCACAGTTCCTCTGTGGACCCCTGGTCCCGCTCTGGACCCTCCTGCAGCCTTCTTGCCAGCACGACCTTCATGTCTGCGAAGGTGCCGGCACAGGAGCACCGCTCCTCAATGGGGAATATGGCGTCCTCAGATGCAGCTCCAGGCGAGCTGTGAGTCTCCATCCGAGGGTCGCTGGGATGAGTGATGTCCTCAGTACAGGCTCCAGACGAGCTGAGAGTCCGCAAGCGTCGTCACTGGGGGTTGTGGATTCCCAGGGTGAAGCTCCAGACGAGCTGTGAGTCTCGACCCAGGGTTCCACGGGGTAGGGTTCGGGGTCATTGTACTCAGTTTCTGCTCCGCGGAGCTCTGCCAACCGCAGCTGGTGCTGGCGTTCCTTCTCCAGCTCAACTTCCCGGTAGAACTCCCGGATCACCTTACATCGGTCCTCTGTCGTCGGGGCATCTCCAAGCAGTGCGATCCGACGCCGCACCTCTCTGAGGTCAGCGCCTTCCTCCACCTCTGCGTGGACAGGGCTGGGGACGGGCGTCGTCGCCTCGTCCTGATCCATCCTGGTCAGCTCCTTGATCAGGGTCTTCCTTTTCTTGCTACCCGGCGTTCCTCCCCGGTTCTCCAACATCCCACGCAGGGTGTCCCGGTTGTAGGGGGTGTACACCGCCATGGCGTAGGTCTCCTAGGGGTCTGCAGAGAGCGATCCCACCGCTGCCACCAGTATGACGGAATGGGATGTTGTCCGCCTGCGGGTGTGCTCCTATCTGCTTCCCCTAGTGCGCTTACCGCCGGCCCGACTACCGAGTGACACGGCACCCGGCGTCTCGAGCGGCCTGGAGTGACCCTGGGAAAGGGTTGGCGGGCGTTGGAAGGGACCCCTGGGTGAGACCAGCCCGACCACTGAGCGACACGGCACTCAGCGTCCGAGCAGCTGGTCTACTGACCTTGGTTGGCGGATGTGTCGTCTGCGGAACGGCCGGTCGGATCGGAATTCCCCTCGGGAGCTGGTCGGATCTTATAGTTGGGACGTCCGCTCGTCTTTTCGGATCTACCGGCGATCGGATGGCGCCCGCTATCGACCTCGCGGGGAATGCGCGGCAGATGCGCCGCGGCCGTCGAATCGGATCTCACAGCGGTCGATGCCCGCACGCTGCACCTCTGTCCTGATGCGAGATGCAGGCACAGGGTGGACGATTCGGATCTGGCTACCGTGCTCTGTAGACCGCGCTGGATCACAGGAATACGTTCACCAAATAAAGAACACCAGGCGTGGCTGAATGAACTAGATCAACTGACTTTATGGGTTTACAACAGAGTCAGGTATACAACTTCACATACAGATTGCCCACTCCCCCACCCGCACAACCAGCACTGATTGGCTCCTCTCCCAGCCCCCCCTGTTCCCTCCCAGGTCCCTTCCAGCCTTCCCATTGTCCAGGGATTAGGCAAATGAGGTCTGGGAACAGCCTCCAGGCAGCTGGCTTGCTGTATCCTCCATCTTGGGCCAGGAGATCCCTTTATCTGGTGTAACCATGCTGGAATGGGCAAAATGGCGACGGGGAAACACATACAAACGTTTTCTTACACCTAATACAGTTACAATCACACAAGGTACATCTTAATACAGCACATCAGTAAGACCACATCTAATAAAATACTGGTAAAACGGGGTGCGTGCCACCACACCCAAGTGTCCATGTCACCACTGTCACTGCGCGCCGCCCCTGGCTGAGGGTGCTGGGCCATCCCGTGACAGTCCCCAATTTCACAGATGACACCGTTCAAACTAGGCCAAGCATGCTGGTTCATTGTCACAGGACACACACGTATCTATACTCTGGTGAACCAATAGAAATCCCTCCCTGGCGCCTGGGTGCCCAGGACATAATTAGTTGAGGGATAGTCGATTGAATTAACGTTGGACGCCAAGACGCTTTGCAAACCAGAGAAATACATTTTTACACAATACGTTTTCAGCCATAAAACATGAACAGCCATGCTATGTGCCGCTGAAAAGCTCTTTTAGAGCGCCCGTCCTGGCAAAAAAACGCTCTGATTGAGACAACCGCACCAGAGTTATTTGAGGGCAAAATATGAGTTCCATAAGAATTGCAGGCAGCTCCGGGTGAAGAGTGAGCGGGCTTTCCAGGTTCTGGTGCCCGTTTTTGGGGTAGGGGGAAAGGCTGTTACATAGCTCTTTTTGTGCCAGCGGGTTTGGGACAGTTTTGAGCCCCAAGCTATTGCAAGGGAGGATAAATACAGGGGATCCTGTGACAGTGTCCAGGACAATAATGCAAATCTACTGGCCGATACATTAGCTGATGGTGTGTGGTGACCCATCACTGAGTGCTAGGCAGGGCTGGTGCTCTCACTAGGCAAGCTAGGCAACCGCCTAGGGCACACTGCCGCCTAGAGACGCAGCCGGCCCCAACCCAGGTTCCATTATTGTACCCGTTCTTCATTGTGCGGCTTGTCTAGCCAGCAGTGGAGGCTCGTGGACCTCCGTTAGTGGCGCAGAAGGTGGGTGTCTTATGGTGACGCGCAGTCGTCACCAGATGATGTGCGGGCACCACCAGAGGCAGATGAAAGAAAAAACAGAGGCAGAAGAAAGAAAGAGGTAAGAAAGGAAGAAAAGAAAGAAGTAGAGGAAAAAAAGAGGCACAGACCGATCCCGGGCCTAACCAGCAGAGGGGTAAGATGGTCAAGAAACAACTGTGTGCGGGTGTCCCTATGCACAGTGTGTGCCCCCCGCAGTGTGTGTGGCAGTGCACAGTGTGTGGTATGTGTGTGTCCCCCGCCTTTCAACAGTTAACAAATTTTCCTGGGGGGGGGGGAGTAGCTGGTCTTGCCTAGGGCACAAAATAGTCTAGCACCAGCCCTGGTGCCAGGTCTGCAGTTTGGTAACTACACGTGTGTTTCGAGTGTTTGCTCTCTGCGCGTCCTCAGTGTATCCCTGCGAGGCGTGTGATTGAATGTGTCGAGGAATGCCGGCGGGAGACATATAGTGGCTGGACCAGCCGTGCCGTCTTACAATCAAATAAATAGAAATTTGTAAAGTAGCTTGAATTCAGGGCGAGCCTGAGCGACGGGGGGCGGCATACCATGCCCCACGGCTATCCGGCAACCTCGTTGTCCGTCTCTCTTCTCCGCGGACGATCGTCGCAGTTGGCTGCAGGTGGACTGCTCGAGTTCAGGCAGTCCCACCTACAGCCAATTGTGGCAAGCAACTGCGGGGAGGAGAGAAGGCGGACCAGTGTTATGACGGAGAGCCGCTGGGTGGCGTAGCATGTTCAGCCACGCCTACCTCCTAGCGCTGCTCCAGCATTAAAGGGTTAAAGACCTGAGAAATATGTGCTTCTTCACGTCATGAAAATATCTATCTACCACCCTGGGCCCCCAATCCACACTTGTTGCTAGAATGGAGATGTAGGTCAGAAAACGCGCACCGGCAGATTATTCTTCCCATCTCTGTCTTACGTTAGGTGCCATGAACGCGCCTGGACCATGGAACGAAGCGCAGAGCAACCACATACCAGCAGCAGTGCTCCACGCCGCTGCGAGGATAGACTCTTGGAGTCCATAGGACTCCATGGAGATTATGCTTTCTGGTCATGAGCTCCCTCACGTGATGTCACGCAACACCACAAAAATTTTTGCAGACAGAGACTAGAAACGATCTATGCGCAGCGAGTGGAAGCAGCAGATTGCGCCACCCTCTCCACCGCGGGAGGAAAGGCGAGTATGTCATTTTAGCTGGGTTAGAACAGAGTGTTACGTGATTTTTAGGGGTTCCTCCATATATTCAGGGTGTGCGGGTGTCTTTTTAGGGGCTCCTCCATATATTCAGGGTGTGCGGGTGTCTTTTTAGGGTCTCCTCCATATATTCAGGGTGTGCGGGTGTATTTTTAGGGGCTCCTCCATATATTCAGGGTGTGTGGGTGTCTTTTTAGGGTCTCCTCCATATATTCAGGGTGTGTGGGTGTGTTTTTAGGGTCTCCTCCATATATTCAGGGTGTGTGGGTGTGTTTTTAGGGGCTCCTCCATATATTCAGGGTGTGCGGGTGTCTTTTTAGGGTCTCCTCCATATATTCAGGGTGTGTGGGTGTGTTTTTAGGGTCTCTCCATATATTCAGGGTGTGCGGGTGTATTTTTAGGGGCTCCTCCATATATTCAGGGTGTGTGGGTGTCTTTTTAGGGGTTCCTCCATATATTCAGGGTGTGCGGGTGTGTTTTAGGGTCTCTCCATATATTCAGGGTGTGGGTGTATTTTTAGGGGCTCCTCCATATATTCAGGGTGTGTGGGTGTCTTTTTAGGGGTTCCTCCATATATTCAGGGTGTGGGTGTGTTTTTAGGGTCTCCTCCATATTTTCAGGATGTGTGGGTGTCTTTTTAGGGGTTCCTCCATATATTCAGGATGTGTGGGTGTGTTTTTAGGGGCTCCTCCATATATTCAGGGTGTGTGGGTGTCTTTTTAGGGCTCCTCCATATTTTCAGGGTGTGTGTGTGGTGTCTTTTTAGGGGCTCTCCATATATTCAGGGTGTGGGTGTGTTTTTAGGGTCTCCTCCATATATTCAGGGTGTGTGGGTGTCTTTTTAGGGTCTCCTCCATATATTCAGGGTGTGTGGGTGTCTTTTTAGGGGCTCCTCCATATATTCAGGGTGTGGGTGTGTTTTTAGGGGTTCCTCCATATATTCAGGGTGTGTGGGTGTCTTTTTAGGGGCTCCTCCATATATTCAGGGTGTGCGGGTGTCTTTTTAGGGGTTCCTCTATATATTCAGGGTGTGTGGGTGTCTTTTTAGGGGCTCCTCCATATATTCAGGGTGTGTGGGTGTCTTTTTAGGTTCTCCTCCATATATTCAGGGTGTGTGGGTGTCTTTTTTAGGGGCTCCTCCATATATTCAGGGTGTGCGGGTATCTTTTTAGGGGCTCTTTCATATATTCAGGGTGTTGGGTGTCTTTTTAGGGTCTCCTCCATATATTCAGGGTGTGTGGGTGTCTTTTTAGAGCTCCTCCATATATTCAGGGTGTGTGGGTGTCTTTTTAGGGGCTCCTCCATATATTCAGGGTGTGTGGGTGTGTTTTTAGGGGCTCCTCCATATATTCAGGGTGTGCGGTGTCTTTTTAGGGGTCCTCCATATATTCAGGGTGTGCGGGTGTCTTTTTTAGGGGCTCCTCCATATATTCAGGGTGTGTGGGTGTCTTTTTAGGGGCTCCTCCATATATTCAGGTGTGTGGGTGTCTTTTTAGGGTCTCCTCCATATATTCAGGGTGTGTGGGTGTTATTTTTAGGGTCTCCTCCATATATTCAGGGTGTGCGGGTGTCTTTTTAGGGTCTCCTCCATATATTCAGGGTGTGCGGGTGTTTTTTAGGGGTTCCTCCATATATTCAGGGTGTGCGGGTGTCTTTTTAGGGTTCCTCCATATATTCAGGGTGTGCGGGTGTCTTTTTAGGGTCTCCTCCATATATTCAGGGTGTGCGGGTGTCTTTTTAGGGGTTCCTCCATATATTCAGGGTGTGTGGGTGTCTTTTTAGGGTCTCCTCCATATATTCAGGGTGTGTTGGTGTCTTTTTAGGGGTTCCTCCATATATTCAGGGTGTGCGGGTGTATTTTTAGGGGCTCCTTCATATATTCAGGGTGTGTGGGTGTCTTTTTAGGGGCTCCTCCATATATTCAGGGTGTGGGTGTGTTTTTAGGGTCTCCTCCATATATTCAGGGTGTGTGGGTGTCTTTTTAGGGTCTCCTCCATATATTCAGGGTGTGCGGGTGTCTTTTTAAGGGTCCTCCATATATTCAGGGGTTTTTAGGGACTCCATATATCCGTGTGGGTGTTTTTTAGGGTCTCTCCATATATTCAGGGTGTGTGGGTGTCTTTTTAGGGGCTCCTCCATATATTCAGGGTGTGGGTGTGTTTTTAGGGTCTCCTCCATATATTCAGGGTGTGTGGGTGTCTTTTTAGGGGCTCCTCCATATATTCAGGGTGTGCGGGTGTCTTTTTAGGGTTCCTCTATATATTCAGGGTGTGTGGTGTGTTTTTAGGGGTTCCTCCATATATTCAGGTGTGTGGGTGTCTTTTTAGGGGCTCCTCCATATATTCAGGGTGTGCGGGTGTCTTTTTAGGGTTCCTCTATATATTCAGGGTGTGGGTGTGTTTTTAGGGTCTCCTCCATATATTCAGGGTGTGGGTGTCTTTTTAGGGGTCCTCCATATATTCAGGGTGTGGGTGTGTTTTTTTAGGTCTCCTCCATATATTCAGGGTGTGTGGGTGTCTTTTTAGGGTTCCTCCATATATTCAGGGTGTGTGGGTGTATTTTTAGGGGCTCCTTCATATATTCAGGGTGTGTGGGTGTATTTTTAGGGGTTCCTCCAGGGGTCAAGTCCTGGGAAAAAAAGTGAGGGAACTCACCCACGAATTCCACAACCCCTATTACCTGAAGAATATATATATATATTACGAGTATAGCAGTACGTGGTGATACCATTTTTATTGGGCTAACATTACATTTAAAAGAGAAGCTTTCAAGAGTGTAAACTGGAAACTATACTGATCAGTGAAAGGTATCACTACGTACAGGTATACTCGTGATTGTGGCAACTGGACTAACGCATTTTATATATATATATATCTATATCTCCAGGCACAGACCCCCCCCCCAGAATTATATACACAGCGCTGAATCCACAGAATAACATACACAACACTGACCCCCCAGGATAATATACACAGCACTGACCCCCCAGGATAATATGCACAGCACTGAGCCCCCAGAATAATATGCACAGCACTGAGCCCCCAGAATAACATGCACAGCACTGAGCCCCCAGAATAATATACACAGCACTGAGCCCCCAGAATAACATACACAGCACTGAGCCCCCAGAATAATATGCACAGCACTGAGCCCCCAGAATAATATACACAGCACTGAGCCCCCAGAATAACATGCACAGCACTGAGCCCCCAGAATAATATACACAGCACTGAGCCCCCAGAATAATATGCACAGCACTGAGCCCCCAGAATAATATCCACAGCACTGAGCCCCCAGAATAATATGCACAGCACTGGTTATATGGATATATTTTCCCCAGTTCACATGGATATAATTGCCCCCAGCTCATATGGGTATATATTGCCCCCAGCTCGTATGGATAATGCCCCCCAGCTCTCATGGATAATGCCCCCCCCGCTATCATGGATAATGCCCCCCAGCTCTCATGGATAATTCCCCAGGTCTCATGGATAATGCCCCCCCACTATCATGGATAATGCCCCCCAGCTCTCATGGATAATGCCCCCCAGCTCTCATGGATAATGCCCCCAGGTCTCATGGATAATGCCCCCCCGCTCTCATGGATATTGCCCCCCCAGGTCTCATGCATATTGTCCCCCCAGGTCTCATGGATAGTGCCCCCAGGTCTCATGCATATTGCCCCCAGCTCTCATGCATATTGCCCCCAGGTCTCATGGAAATTGCCCCCAGGTCTCATGGATTGTGCCCCAGGTTCTCATGGATAGTGCCCCCAGGTCTCATGGCTATTGCCCCCAGGTCTCATGGAAATTGCCCCCAGGTCTCATGGATTGTGCCCCCAGCTCTCATGGATATTGCCCCAGGTCTCATGGATATTGCCCCCCAGGTCTCATGGATATTGCCCCCCAGGTCCAATGGATATTGCCCCCAGGTCTCATGGATATTGCCCACCAGGTCTCATGGAAATTGCCCCCCAGGTCTCATGCATATTGCCCCCAGGTGTCATGAAATTGCCCCCAGGTCTCATTGATTGTGCCCCCAGGTCTCATGGAAATTGCCCTCCAGGTCTCATGCATATTGCCCCCAGGTGTCATGGAAATTGCCCCCAGGTCTCATTGATTGTGCCCCCAGGTCTCATGGAATTTGCCCCAGGTCTCATGCATATTGCCCCAAGTCTCATGGATATTGCCCCCAGGTCTCATGCATATTTCCCCCAGGTCTCATGGAAATTGCCCCCCATGTCTCATGGAAATTGCCCCCAGGTCTCATGGAAATTGCCCCCCAGGTCTTATGCATATTGCCCCCAGGTCTCATGCATATTGCCCCCCAGGTCTCATGGATATTGCCCCCCAGGTCTCATGTATATTGCCTCCCGTGTCATGGATATTGTCCCCAGCTCACCTCTGCTTCTTCTGTGGCTGCTGCCGCTGCCGCCGCCGCATATTGCAGGCGGCCGCGTGCTTCCTGCTTCAACACCGCTGACAGGAAGTGAAGCCGAGCGGCTCCACTTCCGGTCAGCGGGCCGTTCTAACAGGATGCACGCGGCCACCGGCAATGTGCGGCAGCGGCGTTCGGGCTCGGGCCGTGGGAGAAATGCGGGAACGTCGTTCCCGCTCGACTCGAGCCCTGGGTTCCTCCATATATTCAGGGTGTGTTTTTAGGGGCTCCTCCATATTTTCAGGGTGTGCGGGTGTCTTTTTAGGGGCTGCTCCATATCTTCAGGGTGTGTTTTTAGGGGCTCCTCCATATCTTCAGGGTGTGCGGGTGTGTTTTTAGGGGCTCCTCCATATATTCAGGGTGTGCGGGTGTCTTTTTACGGTCTCCTCCATATATTCAGGGTGTGCGGGTGTGTTTTTAGGGGTTCTATATATTCAGGGTGTGCGGGTGTCTTTTTAGGGGCTCCTCCTTATATTTAGGTTTTGCGGGTGTCTTTTTAGGGGTTCCTCCATATATTCAGGGTGTGTGGGTGTGTTTTTAGGGTCTCCTCCATATATTCAGGGTGTGCGGGTGTCTTTTTAGGGGCTCCTCCATATATTCAGGGTGTGTGGGTGTCTTTTTAGGGGTTCCTCCATATATTCAGGGTGATTGGGTGTCTTTTTTGGGGCTCCTACATTTATTCAGGGTGTGAGGGTGTATAATAGAGCAGCATTAAAATAAAATAGTAATTTATGTCTAGTTATGAATGTATGTGGCTAGCTGTGAATGTATTTAACTGTGTGTAGCTACCTGTGAATGTATGTGGCTAGTTATGAATGTATGTGACTGTATGTGGCTAGCTGTGAATGTATGTGACTGTGGCTAGTTATGAATGTATGTGACTGTATGTGGCTAGCTGTGAATGTATGTGACTAGCTGTGAATGTTTGTGAATGTATTTGGCTAGCTGTGAATGTATGTGACTGTGGCTAGTTATGAATGTATGTGGCTAGCTGTGAATGTATGACTGTGTGTGGCTAGTTGTGAATGTATGTGGCTAGCTGTGAATGTATGTGTGTGGCTAGCTGTGAATGTATGTATGTGACTAGCTGTGGATGTATGTGGCTGTATGTGACTAGCTGTGTATGTATATGACTGTGGCCAGCTGTGAATGTATGACTGTGTGGCTAGTTATGAATGTATGTGACTGTATGTGACTAGCTATGACTTTGGCCGGCTGTGAATGTATGTGGCTAGCTATGAATGTATGCAAGTGACTAGCTATGAATGTATGCGACTGTATGTGGCTAGCTGTGAATGTAAGTGACTGGTCGTGAATGTATGTGGCTAGCTGTTATTGAACGTGGCAAGCTATGGTTGTGGTAAAGCTGTGGATGTGCTTATAATGTTATTACACCCCTTGAGTTTGTGTAACTCTGTCGTTTTGTCTTTTTTAAGGTGGAGCGTGAGCAGGGTAGAGGAGATGACTCGGCTTTAAATGGAATATCGCTCTCCTGTGTAAATACAACAACTTTTCTAACTGTTAAAGAAATCACCTCCTCCGTCGGCCCGTGAGTCCATACATATATCTCTGCTAATATCAGTCGGCCTCTGCGCTCTGGGACATACAAGATCAGCATTTATTCAATGTCGTGAATCGGGTGGTGCTATTTAATCTGTACTTTTACAACGACAGCTTTACAGACTGGTGTGCCCTCAATTGTCCTCAGTTGTTGCAGGAATGGCAGAATGAGAGGAGTGAGCCGCAGGAACAGGCATGGGCTGCACCTAGGGCAATGGGGCAGGAGGGCAAATTACTCCCTCTATGGTGCAGAGGTTAGAACACGGCACTGCCAGACCAGTATCTGCAGCCCATTTATTTACCCACCATGCAATATAATATTAATACTTTAATAGTCACATGTATATACCCACATATAATATTAAATTGTGTATTGACTGGTTTATTCAGAGAGAGCCGAAATGGCTTTGAAATTGCACTGAACAGTGAATTTCCCCGTACGGTGACATTTCGTGGCCGTTCAGCTATACAGAACGCAGGCAGTCATAGGTGTCTCTAGCAGGACGGGGGGGAATTCCCCCCTGGGTTATTCCATGCCCCCACCATGTGCCCCCCACCATGGATTAGCATTCCAGCTTCCCCCACATCTTCGGACTGCTTTAAATTTGACCCTATGCATCGTATGTGATTGATCAAGGTGCTGTCATTGGAAAGGGCAGAGTCTGGCCTTTCCAATGATACCCAACATGACCATATTCAATGTAAAGACAAATTCATAAATAAGAAAAATAAAACGTAACAATTTTTTTTTTACATGGTTGAAATGGCTCAGTGGAGACAGGGCTATTGGTCAGACTATGTATTACATTGTGTATTACTTTTGGTTTTGTCTCGGTGTAGCTGTATATTAAGGGTTAAATGGGCAGTCTTCATCACCCACAGTATACATTTTATTTTTTCCTTTAGTAACGGCATTTTAAGAGTTAATGGATATGCTACATGCCTCATAGAGTATACGTTTCACGTTTTCTCTTGATAACTGGCATTTTAGGGGTTAATGGTTAGGCTACATGCCTCACAGTGTATACATTTCACGTTTCTCTTTATAACTGGCATTTTAGGGGTTAATGGGTAAGCTACATGCCACGCTGTTTATTATTTTCATTGTATTTCCCTGCTTTATTGGCATTTTAGGGGTTATTATGGAAGTTAGAATCTTAAGGCTCGTGTCAGACAAACGCAGTGATCACGTCCGTGTTGCCGCACAGTTTAACGTCCGTCGTAGCATAGAATCCTGATCAATAGAGACCCACACACGAATTACGTGCGCACCGAACTGCGCACGCACACCGCACGTGGCAAACGGACGCAAGTTAGGCAAGAACGTAAAACTGCTAGACAGACGCGCAGAGTGCGCCACGTCCGCGTAGCGTTCTGTGTGACGGACGGACCGCATTTGCGACGTCCAGCACCTTGACGCACAAAATGGCTTTTCATATCATGTACCAATTTTTATCATTTTTCATATTAATTTTGTTTCCCATAATTCCTTTTTTTTTTTTTTTCTACGTTCATCAAGAAAAACGGACGATGTGGTATCTACAGTATCTTCCGTCAGTACGTCTGTCCGTTATGCACGCGCGCAGAGTGCGCTCAGACTGCGTTCATCTGAAATTAGCCTACGAGTCTATTCGTCTGTAGATCCTTTGCTTTTTGTCACATTTCGGGGGAATAAATTTTGCTAAATTGCTAAAAATATGGTGAATTCCCTATTTAGCGAATGGTCACTGTAATTTTGCGAAAATTGGAGTCGCTGAAGCAGTTGTCGGCGTCGGCAGAAACCGCCAAATAAAATATTAAATTTATGTACCAGGTTAGTACAACAGAAAGGTATCACTGCATCACATTACTCTGGGATTATGGAATCTTATTTACACATAGCACCCCTCACATTTTTGTAAATATTTTATTATATCTTTTCATGTGACAGCACTGAAGAAATGACACTTTACCTTGTAGCAAAGTAGTGAGTGTACAACTTGTGTAACAGTGTAAATTTACTGTCCCTCAATAACTCAACACACACAGCCAGTAATGTCTAAACCTCTAGAAACAAAAGTGACTACACTAGGGGTGTGCACGGCTGAAAAATTAGTTTCATTTAGTTTCATTTCATTTTTAAATAATTTTGTTTCTCATTTCAGAACTAATTTAGTTTCCGATCGATTCAAATTTCATAGATCAATTCGATAGTTTATCAATTCGAAGTTTTGATCACTAAATAAACCTCCAATTAATCAAATTTTGCTGATAAAAGGCAAACTAGGATTAAATGTCTCTCTGCCGTATAATTAATGCCGCATATGAATCCACACACTGCTGGGAAGCGCCTCTCTGCAGTATAATTAATGCAGCATATGAATCCACACACTGCTGGGAAGCGCCTCTCTGCAGTATAATTAATGCAGCATATGAATCCACACACTGCTGGGAAGCGCCTCTCTACAGTATAATTAATGCAGCATATGAATCCACACTCTGCTGGGAAGCGCCTCTCTGCAGTATAATTAATGCAGCATATGAATCCACACACTGCTGGGAAGCGTCTCTCTGCAGTATAACTAATTCAGCATATGAATCCACACACTGCTGGGAAGCGCCTCTCTGCAGTATAATTAATGCAGCATATGAATCCTCACACTGCTGGGAAGCGCCTCTCTGCAGTATAATTAATGCAGCATATGTATCCGCACACTGCTGGAAAGTGCCTCTCTGCAGTATAATTAATGCAGCATATGAATCCACACACTGCTGGGAAGCACCTCTCTGCAGTATAATTAATGCAGCATATGTATCCGCACACTGCTGGAAAGTGCCTCTCTGCAGTATAATTAATGCAGCATATGAATCCACACACTGCTGGGAAGCGCCTCTCTGCGGTATAATTAATGCAGCATATGAATCCACACACTGCTGGGAAGCGCCTCTCTGCGGTATAATTAATGCAGCATATGAATCCGCACACTGCTGGGAAGCACCTCTCTGCAGTATAATTAATGCAGCATATGAATCCACACACTGCTGGGAAGCACCTCTCTGCGGTATAATTAATGCAGCATATGAATCCACACACTGCTGGGAAGCACCTCTCTGCTGTATAATTAATGCAGCATATGAATCCACACACTGCTGGGAAGCACCTCTCTGCGGTATAATTAATGCAGCATATGAATCCACACACTGCTGGGAAGCGCCTCTCTGCGGTATAATTAATGCAGCATATGAATCCACACACTGCTGGGAAGCGCCTCTCTGCGGTATAATTAATGCAGCATATGAATCCGCACACTGCTGGGAAGCGCCTCTCTGCAGTATAATTAATGCTGCATATGAATCCACACACTGCTGGGCACCTCTCTGCGGTATAATTAATGCAGCATATGAATCCACACACTGCTGGGAAGCGCCTCTCTGCGGTATAATTAATGCAGCATATGAATCCACACACTGCTGGGAAGCGCCTAGCTCTGCGGTATAATTAATGCAGCATATGAATCCGCACACTGCTGGGAAGCACCTCTCTGCAGTATAATTAATGCAGCATATGAATCCACACACTGCTGGGAAGCACCTCTCTGCAGTATAATTAATGCAGCATATGAATCCACACACTGCTGGGAAGCGCCTAGCTCTGCTGTATAATTAATGCAGCATATGAATCCACACACTGCTGGGAAGCACCTCTCTGCAGTATAATTAATGCAGCATATGAATCCACACACTGCTGGGAAGCACCTCTCTGCAATATAATTAATGCAGCATATGAATCCACACACTGCTGGGAAGCACCTCTCTGCAGTATAATTAATGCAGCATATGAATCCACACACTGCTGGGAAGCGCCTCTCTGCAGTATAATTAATGCAGCATATGAATCCACACACTGCTGGGAAGCGCCTCTCTGCAGTATAATTAATGCAGCATATGAATCCACACACTGCTGGGAAGCACCTCTCTGCAATATAATTAATGCAGCATATGAATCCACACATTGCTGGGAAGCACCTCTCTGCAGTATAATTAATGCATCCTATGAATCCACACACTGCTGGGAAGCACCTCTCTGCAGTATAATTAATGCAGCATATGAATCCACACACTGCTGGGAAGCGCCTTTCTGCAGTATAATTAATGCAGCATATGAATCCACACACTGCTGGGAAGCACCTCTCTGCAGTATAATTAATGCAGCATATGAATCCACACACTGCTGGGAAGCACCTCTCTGCGGTATAATTAATGTAGCATATGAATCCACACACTGCTGGGAAGCACCTCTCTGCAGTATAATTAATGCAGCAGATGAATCCACACACTGCTGGGAAGTGCCTCTGCAGTATAATTAATGTAGCATAAGAATCCGCACACTGCAGGGAAGCACCTCTCTGCAGTATAATTAATGCAGCATATGAATCCACACACTGCTGGGAAGCGCCTCTCTGCAGTATAATTAATGCATCATATGAATCCACACACTGCTGGGAAGAACCTCTCTCTAGTATAATTAATGCAGCATATGAATCCATACACTGCTGGGCAGCGCCTCTCTGCGGCATAATTAATGCAGCATATGAATCCACACACTGCTGGGTAGCGCCTCTCTGCAGTATAATTAATGCAGCATATGAATCCACACACTGCTGGGAAGCGCCTCTCCGCAATATAATTAATGCAGCATACGAATCCACACACTGCTTGGAAGCGCCTCTCTGCAGTATAATTAATACAGCATATGAGTCCACACACTGCTGGGAAGCACCTCTCTGCAGGATAATTAATGCAGCATATGAATCCACACACTGCTGGGAAGCGCCTATCTGCGGCATAATTAATGCAGCATATGAATCCACACACTGCTGGGTAGCGCCTCTCTGCGGTATAATTAATGCAGCATATGAATCCACACACTGCTGGGAAGCACCTCTCTGCAGTATAATTAATGCAGCATATGAATCCACACACTGCTGGGAAGCGCCTCTCTGCCATATAGTTAATGCAGCATATGAATCCACACACTGCTGGGAAGCGCCTCACTGCCATATAGTTAATGCAGCATATGAATCCACACACTGCTGGAAAGCACCTCTCTGCAGTATAATTAATGCATCATATGAATCCACACACTGCTGGGAAGCGCCTCTCTGCCATATAGTTAATGCAGCATATGAATCCACACACTGCTGGGAAGCGCCTCTCTGCAGTATAATTAATGCAGCATATAAATCCTACAAGAAAAGAGAAGTGAAGCACACACGTGGATTTGAACAAGACAAACATACGTTGCTTCCTTGCTAGATGGACACGTTCATGGCTTACATTGCCTCAAAATAATACAGCCAGTATACTACAATAAAAATAGCAGCCGACATCAAAATAATCCCATAGGTTTACTTTTCAATGTAAAAAAAAATCCCCGTGTTTATTAAGGCTAGGGTCAGACGAACGCATTTTTATGTTGTCTGTGAAAAAGTGCGTTCGAACGAATGGACGCATTTTTTCACAGAATACGTGATAGTGGTCATACTATGCGCATTTTCGTCCGTGATTTTGTACGGATCATCAATAAAACTCTTTTTGTGTCTGGACGTTATGTTGGCCGGACATTAGCAGCGTCTGACGTCTCCTAATCACACACACACGCCGCTAGCGGACACAGCGCACTCTGTACGTCAGTACCTGCGGTTTCACGTTCTCGAAAAAATGCGTTCATTTTCCACTTGCGTTGCGCAGCCGGACTTTTGTGCGACCGTACTTCGTATATTGGCCGTCATTGCCCGGCATCTGCTGCTAGTGCGGCCGTGATTAAGTGCGGCTGCACGCGCGTTCGCACTGCCTCAGTCTGACCCTAGCCTAAGTATTTATTAAACTAGTTATTTTTTTCACTTCCAGCAAGAAATCTCTGCATTTATTTATTTTTTTAGGTTTATTTTTGTATTTTTCGGGATTTATTTGGGTGAAATCTTATGTCAGTGAAATGACCTGGTTGTCGGTGCTGCAGTTCGCCATGATGCCGTTCAGTGCGTTGTGGCTGCAGTGAAATTCCCAATATAGAAAAGTAATGGTTAATCTATTCAGAGAACACCGAATGAAAAAATAATTAGTTTTTAATTTCCTGTATGAATATATATATTAAAATACCATGTGAATGGACGCACTCCAGGACTTCACAAGAATTTAAAAGCCAATGTTTTATTTAAATATCCATTCTTAAAAAATGCCCATAAGCTTAAGCCGACGTTTCGGCCCCCTCAGGAGCCTTTATCTATACACACATATACAGGTGAAACTCGAAAAATTAGAATATCGTGCAAAAGTTCATTATTTCAGTAATGCAACTTAAAAGGTGAAACTAATATATGCGACTCATTACATGCAAAGCAAGATAGTTCAAGCCGTGATTTGTCATAATTGTGGTGATTCTGGTTACAGCTCATGAAAACCCCAAATCCACAATCTCAGAAAATTAGAATATTACATGCAATCAATTAAACAAGGATTGTACATAGAACAATATGAGACCTCTGAAAAGTATAAGCATGCATATGTACTCAGTACTTGGTTTGGGCCCTGTCACGGGATGGCCCAGCACCCTCAGCCAGGGGCGGCGCGCAGTGACAGTGGTGACATGGACACTTGGGTGTGGTGGCACGCACCCCGTTTTACCAGTATTTTTAGTTAGATGTGATTATTGTGTGGTGTAATAAAGTGCTCCCCGTTGGTTATGGTGTAATGTATTTTTCCCTTTGTTTGCCTTGCTCGCCGCCATCTTTTCCGATTCTTGTGGCGCAGTTGGAATTTCGATTCGGAAAATGGCCGATCCGAACCATCCGGTTCGGATCGCAAAATGGCCGATTCGGACCATCCGGTCCGAATTGGCGACTCCCTGAAGGATGGTTGGCCAATGGGTCCCGGGAGGGCGGGCAAGGAGTCCCATTGTATTCTAATTCTATTGAGAAGTAATAAAAGTCTGTAATGTAAACAATAAAGGCAGATTCTGCAGTGCATTCAGCTTGGTCTGGTGTGGCTTTATTTCCACCGTATTTTCGGATCTGAGTGTCCCCCGCGGCCTCAGAATACGGTGCCCATTCCGATCGAATCGAGCGCGCTGACCCTGCATCGAGCATCAGGGCAGCGGCGCTGCATAAGAAGGTTCGATCGGGGAAATTCAGAGATCCGAACCGAAGGGCGCGGCCGCGTACCGCGCTTCGGTATTGCGAGGGATTGCGGTGCGATCCGAATCCCTCGCCCATCCCGGCAGATCCGAAGATTCCTTCAGCCCTGGTCCGATCCGAAAAGTCGTTCCACCGAGATCCGAAAAGTTACCCGCACCGCGATCGGAACCGTTTCCCGCAAGATCCGAAACGTTTCCCACATCGAACCGAAGATTCCTCCGCGGCTGGCAGATCCGATCTCCACGGACGTCCCACACCCGCAAGGTCAGTGAACCAGCTGCTCGGACGCTGAGTGCTGTATGGCTCAGTGGTCGGGCTGGTTCTGGGCAGGGGTCCCCTCCACCGCCCGCTAACCCTTCCCCAGGGTCACGCCAGGCCGCACGAGACGCCGAGTGCGCGTCACTCGGTAGTCGGGCCAGCGGTAAGCGAAGGGGTCACGCAGATTGAGCACACCCGCCGGCGGAACAACATCGCATTCCGTCATACTGGTGGCAGCGGTGGGATCGCTCTCTGCAGACCCCTAGGAGACCTACGCCATGGCGGTGTACACCCCCTACAACCGGGACACCCTGCGTGGGATGTTGGAGAACCGGGGAGGAACGCCGGGTAACAAGAAAAGGAAGACCTTGATCAAGGAGCTGACCAGGATGGATCAGGACGAGGCGACGACGCCCGTCCCCAGCCCTGTCCACGCAGAGATGGAGGAAGGCGCTGACCTCAGAGAGGTGCGGCGTCGGATCGCACTGCTTGGAGATGCCCCGACGACAGAGGACCGATGTAAAGTGATTCGGGAGTTCTACCGGGAAGTGGAGCTGGAGAAGGAACGCCAGCACCAGCTGCGGTTGGCAGAGCTCCGCGGAGCAAGAAACTGAGTACAATGACCCCGAACCCTACCCCGTGGAACCCTGGGTCGAGACTCACAGCTCGTCTGGAGCTTCACCCTGGGAACCCACAACCCCCAGTGACGACGCTTGCGGGACTCTCAGCTTGCCTGGAGCCTGTACTGAGGACATCACTCATCCCAGCGACCCTCGGATGGAGACTCACAGCCCGCCTGGAGCTGCATCTGAGGGCGCCACATTCCCCACTGAGGAGCGGTTGCTCCTGCGCTGGCACCTACGCCGACGTGAAGGTCGTGCTGGCCAGAGAGCTGCAGGAGGGCCGGGAGCAGGACCAGAGGTCCACAGAGGAGCTGTGGTACGAGGCCCTGGACCATGAGCGGGACTGCCATGGGGTGGACATCCCTTCCGACGCCGACGTCTATCGGGAGCAGTACGCTGTGTGCGAGCAGCGTTCCTGCAGGACCGGGCCCCAGAAGAGTGGGAGGACACGAGCTCTGGAGTCTGGTGCAGGAGGAGGTCGCACTGGACGCCGCGTACCGCGCGCTCCGGTGGCTAACTGCTGCTCCGGCAGTACGTCCTTTGGGAGGCAGTTCCGTTGCAGGGCCTCGCTACGGAGGCACAGGACTGCTCCACGCGAGCATGGCCGCCGACCCCGATTTTGGAGAGGAGACCGAGGAACGGATGGAGGACATCCTGGAGCGACGGGAACTGGAGATCCCGTCAGACAGCAGGGACTCAGTGTTTGAGGAGCTGGAGTCCCTAGCTGAGCGAGAGAGTGGGAGCTCGAGGTGGCTTATCGGAGACTGTTGGACGGCGTTCCGCAGTCGAGCCTGAGCTCCCCGTGGTGGAACGGGTCGACGGAGGAAGTCGACAGTCCCCAGGTTTGGGACCTATGGGAAGCCGAGGCGGACTCATGGGTGCCCGTGGGGGGTCGTCTGAGGAAGTTACCCCCCTCACCCCGCAAGAGGACAGGGTGGCCGAGGCCACGGGTCCAGCGGGGGAGGAGACGGATGGTTCCCCCGGGATGGGTTGTGCGCAACCGTCAATTGCCCCGGGGGGTGAAGTGATCACCCTTCCCCAAGGAGATCTCCAACCGGCGGAAAGAGCTGGCTACGGGGCAGAGTGCTGCTGGCCTCTGCCCATTGCCCAAAGTCTGCCAGGAGGGGCAGACCGATGGTTCCCCCGGGATGGGTTGTGCGCAACCCTTGGTTGTCCCGGGGGGTGAAGCAACCATCCTTCGCCAAGGAGTTCTCTCACCAGCAGAGAGCTGGCTACGGGGCAGAGCGCCGCTGGCCTCTGCCCACTACTCAAAGTCTGCCCGGAGGAGCAGACGGATGGTTCCCCCGGGACGGGTTGCGCGCAACCATTGATTGCCCCGGGGGGTGAAGAAACCATCCTCCCGCAGGGAGATCCTCGCCCAGCTGACGAGCTGGCCACGGGCAGAGCGCCGCTGGCCTCTGCCCATCCCTCTCAGTTTGCCTCGAGGGGCAGCGCGAGGATGACCCTGTACGACTGCCGCGGCAGCGGTCCAGTCCTCTCGTCGGCGGCCAGGGAGAGCAGCCGGGGTTGACCTCGTTTGTCCTCCCGGTTGCCGTTTCCGTACCCGGCCAACCAGCAGAAGAGCTGACGCCAGGGCAGAGAGCCGCTGGCCTCTGCCCGCTCCGCCCGATTCGTCCCGAGGGGCAGAGCGTGGATGACCCTGGCGACTGCCGTTGCATCCCGTGATTCTCCCTTCCAGCTGGCTGGAGGAGCAGCCAGGTTTGGCTCCTGTGGTTCCTTCGGTTGCCGTGTCGGTACCTGGCCCTCCAGTGGAAGAGCTGGCAACGGGGCAGAGCGCCGCTGGCCTCTGCCCATTTTTGCAACCTTTGGGCTCGAGAGCCCTACCCCGCCACGGTCCTGTCCCACGGCTGACCTGGGCACCTGGGGCGTGTGCAGTTAGCACCCGGGTTCCCCAGGTGAGTGACAATCCTGGGGGGGCACCGGAGGCCCTCCGGCCCGGAGGCATGTCCTCTCGCCCAGCCGGGGACATCCTCAGGACATGGGGTCCCGACCAAGCTGGCACGGCCGCAAGGCCAAATGGAGAGGGCTGGTGACCCGGCCTCCCCAGACTGACTACGGGCCTGGGAGCACCGTCTTCCCCGGTATGACCCGGTGGGGTCAGACCAGGTGCGTCGAACTGGGGGAGGGGGAGGAGTGTCACGGGATGGCCCAGCACCCTCAGCCAGGGGCGGCGCGCAGTGACAGTGGTGACATGGACACTTGGGTGTGGTGGCACGCACCCCGTTTTACCAGTATTTTTAGTTAGATGTGATTATTGTGTGGTGTAATAAAGTGCTCCCCGTTGGTTATGGTGTAATGTATTTTTCCCTTTGTTTGCCTTGCTCGCCGCCATTTTCCGATTCTTGTGGCGCAGTTGGAATTTCGATTCGGAAAATGGCCGATCCGAACCATCCGGTTCGGATCGCAAAATGGCCGATTCGGACCATCCGGTCCGAATTGGCGACTCCCTGAAGGATGGTGGCCAATGGGTCCCGGAGGGCGGGCAAGGAGTCCCATTGTATTCTAATTCTAATGAGAAGTAATAAAAGTCTGTAATGTAAACAATAAAGGCAGATTCTGCAGTGCATTCAGCTTGGTCTGGTGTGGCTTTATTTCCACCGTATTTTCGGATCTGAGTGTCCCCCGCGGCCTCAGAATACGGTGCCCATCCGATCGAATCGAGCGCGCTGACCCTGCATCGAGCATCAGGGCAGCGGCGCTGCATAAGAAGGTTCGATCGGGGAGATTCAGAGATCCGAACCGAAGGGCGCGGCCGCGTACCGCGCTTCGGTATTGCGAGGGATTGCGGTGCGATCCGAATCCCTCGCCCATCCCGGCAGATCCGAAGATTCCTTCAGCCCTGGTCCGATCCGAAAAGTCGTTCACCGAGATCCGAAAAGTTACCCGCACCGCGATCGGAACCGTTTCCCGCAAGATCCGAAACGTTTCCCACATCGAACCGAAGATTCCTCCGCGGCTGGCAGATCCGATCTCCACGGACGTCCCACACCCGCAAGGTCAGTGAACCAGCTGCTCGGGACGCTGAGTGCTGTATGGCTCAGTGGTCGGGCTGGTTCTGGGCAGGGGTCCCCTCCACCGCCCGCTAACCCTTCCCCAGGGTCACGCCAGGCCGCACGAGACGCCGAGTGCGCGTCACTCGGTAGTCGGGCCAGCGGTAAGCGAAGGGGTCACGCAGATTGAGCACACCCGCCGGCGGAACAACATCGCATTCCGTCATAGGCCCCTTTTGCGGCAATTCCTGCCTCAATGTGGCATGGAAGCTATCAGCCTGTGGCACTGCTGAGGTGTTTTGGAAGACCAGGATGCTTCAATAGCGGCCTTCAGCTCCTCTGCATTGTTCGGTCTCATGTCTCTCATCTTTCTCTCGACAATGCCCCATAGATTCTCTATGGGGTTCAGGTCAGGTGAGTTTGCTGGCCAATCAAGCACAGTAATCCCACGGTCATTGAACCAGGTTTTGGTGCTTTTGGCAGTGTGGGCAGGTGCCAAGTGTGATGGAATGAGGTGTTATCCGTCTGTGGGTGTGCTCCAATCTGACCCCCTCTTGATGGCGTCAGGCCCGACTACCGAGTGTCACGGCACTCGGCGTCTCGAGCGGCCTGATATGACCCTGGCGTTACTTGGCGAGATGGTGCTGCCGAATTAAGTTGACCCGTTCTGCGTAGTGGGAAGCTAGGAGACCGCAGAGTGTCTCCTGCACTGTGATTTTAGCTATGAAATGACGACACCAAACGGGGCTGTATGCTTCAAGTCAAACGCAGTTGAACTGACTCTTTACTCAAATGGACACGCATTTAAACATCTCACACACAAAGGAGACATACCCAGGCTTGAATGGGAACTCAATTTGCATACAATGGCATGCTTGCATCATCAGATTACACACACAGAACTAATGTACACAGAAATTAGCATACAATTGAATTTCAACACAGCCTTTCACTCCTAGCAACCAAGGGGAAATAGGATACCTTTAAATGCATCACACAATTACACATCTGAATCCACACTCATACAATACAGGATACATGGTAATACATCACACCAATAAAACCACATCTAGAAAAGGTATAACTGTTCATTTCAACACGCAAAACCGAAAGAGTCTCAAATAAAGAAAAAGGTCTTTGAAATGTCCCAGGCTGTTAGTTCTGGGGCTCGCTGGTCAGAGCCCCTATGTCCGTTCCATGACACCAAGTCCTGCTGGAAAATGAAGTCAGCATCCCCATAAAGCTCGTCTGTGGAAGGAAGCATGAAGTGCTCCAAAATCTACTGGTATATGGCTGTGTTGACCCTGGACTTAATGAAGGACAGTAGACCAACACCAGCAGATGACATGGCTCCCCAAATCAACACAGACTGTGGAAACTTCACACTGGACTTCAAGCATCTTGCAGTGTGTGCCTCTCCATTCTTCCTCCATACTCTGGGCCCTTGGTTTCCAAATGAGATGCAAAATTTGCTCTCATCAGAAAAGAGGACTTCGGACCACTGAGCAACAGGTCTGTTTTTCTTTAGCCCAGGTAAGACGCTTCTGTCGCCGTGTCTGGTGGCGGCTCTTGATGCACTGACTCCAGCCACAGTTCACTCCTTGTGAAAGTCCAACACTCTTGAATGGCCTTTTCCTGAAATCCTCTCCAGGCTGCAGTCATCCCTGCTGCTTGTGCACCTTTTTCTTCCACACTTTTCCCTTACACATAACTTTCTATTAATGTGCTTTGATACAGCACTTTGAGAACATCCAACTTCTTTTGCAATGACCTTTTGAGGCTTTCTCTCCTTATGGAGGGTGTCAATTATGGTTTTCTGCACAAGTGTCAGGTCAGCAGTCTTTCCCATGAATGTGATTCCTACTGAACCAGACTGAGAGACCATTTAAAGGCTCAGGAACCCTTTGCAGGTGTTATGGCTTAATTAGCTGATTAGAGTGGGACACTTTGAGCCTAGAATATTGCACCTTTTCACAATATTCTCATTTTCTGAGATTGTGGATTTGGGGTTTTCATGAGCTGTAACCATAATCATCACAATTATGACAAATCACAGCTTGAACTATCTCATATATTAGTTTCACCTTTTAAGTTGCATTACTGAAATAAATGAACATTTGCACGATATTCTAATTTTTGAGTTTCACCTGTATACATACAGGTTCATCTCAATAAATTTGAATGAGGTGGAAAAGTTCATTTATTTCATTAATTAATTCAACTCAAATTGTGAAACTTGTGTATTAAATAAATTCAATGCACACCGACTGAAGTAATTTAAGTCTTTGGCTCATTTAATTGTGATGATATGTCTCACATTTAACAAAAACCCACCAATTCACTATCTCAACAAATTAGTATACTTCATAAGACCAATAAAAAAACATTTTTAGTGAAATGTGGCATGGAGGTGATCAGTTTGTGGCGCTGTTGAGGTGCTATGGAAGCCCAGGTTTCTTTGACAGTGGCCTTCAGCTCATCTGCATTTTTTGGTCTCTTGTGTCTTATTTTCCCTCTTGACAATACCCCATAGATTCTCTATGGGGTTCATGTCTGGTGAATTTGCTTGCCAGTCAAGCACACCAACACCATGGTCATTTAACCAACCTTGGTGCTTTTGGCAGTGTGGACAGCTGCCAAATTCTGCTGGAAAACGAAATCGGCAGCTGGTCAGCAGAAGGAAGCATGCTCTAAAACCTCTTGGTAAACGGGTGAAGTGACTTTGGTTTTCAAAAAACACAGTGAACCAACACCAGCAGATAACATTGAACCCCAAATCATCACAGACTGTGGAAACTTAACACTGGACTTCCAGCGTCTTGGGCTATAAGCTTCTCCACTCTTTCTCCAGACTCTAGGACCTTGGTTTCCAAATGAAATACAAAACTTGCTCTCATCTGAACAGAGGACTTTGGACCACTGGGCAACAGTCCAGTTCTTCTTAGCCCAGGGAAGACATCTCTGGCGTTGTCTGTGGTTCAGGAGTGGCTTAACAAGAGGAATATGGCAACTCTATACAAATTCTTTGACAAGTCTGTGTGTGGTGCCTCTTGATGCCTTGATCCCTGCTTCAGTCCATTCCTTGTGAAGTTCATCCGAATTCTTGAATCGATTTTTGCTTGACAAGTATCTCAAGGCTGGAGTTCTCTCGGTTGGTTGTGCATCTTTTTCTTCCACACCTTTTCCTTCCACTCAACTTTCTGTTCACAGAGTGCTGTATCCAAGCATGTTAACAGCCAGCTTCTATGGCAATGAATGTTTGTAGCTTACCCTCCTTGTGAAGGGTGTCAATGATTGTTTTCTGGACAACTGTCAGATCAGCCGTCTTCCCCATGTTTGTGTAGCCTACTGAACCAAACTGAGATACCATTTTGAAGGCTCAGGAAACCTTTGCAGGAAATAAATGAACTTTTACACCACATTCTAATTTATTGACATGCACCTGTATATGTATTGTGATTCAAATACATATCTTAGTTAATATGCCCCCTTTTAGTGCTTAGTTTAAAATCCTTCACAACCATATCTTGTTGCAACTTAATTAGAACCAGCTGCATCCTGTAGCAGGAGGACCACCACACCCTTGTTTCGGGGCAGAAATGAACCATGTCTACAAACGCAGTCTAAGAGCACTCTGCGTGCGTGCATAACGGACAGACGTACTGACAGAAGATACTGTAGACACCACACGGTCCGGTTTCTTAACGGACATAGAAAAAAAAGGGAATTATGGGAAACAAAATTAATATGAAAAATTATAAAATTGGTACATTATATGAAAAGCCATTTTGTGCATCAAGGTGCTGGACGTCGCAAATGCGGTCCGTCTGACTTCGTGTCATCACTCACACAGAATGCTACGCAGACGTGGCGCACTCTGCACGTCTGTCCTATCAGTTTTACGTTCTTACCTAACTTCCGTCCGTTTGCCACGAGCGTAGTGCGTGCGCAGTTCAGTGCGCACGTACTTCGTGTGTGGGTCTCTATTGATCATGATTCTAAGCTACAACGGACATTAAGCTGTGCGGCGACACGGACGTGAACACTGCTGTCATCTGATGCTGGCCTTATTGATTATATGAGAATGAAATGATAGGCTTTTTCTGGAAATATGCTCTGGTAACTATGAATAGGTATACTGATTTGTTTGATTTATTTTTTAACATCGAACAACACCATCGTATTGTCAGTGACATGCCCTGATTGTCAGTACTTCAGTATGCCAGGTTAAAACATGAGAATCCCTTAGGTTTCAATGTAAAAAATAATATTCCACTATAGTCCGCCGCAGGAGCCCAGCGAGGAAGGTAAGTATCGGGCAGGAGGGAGGTTGGGGGACCCTGACATACCATGTACGTCCATGGGTCTATGGGGTTAAAATAAAACAGAAAACAAATTCATAAAAGAAACCCGAAAAATGCCTAAAGGATTCTAAAAAAAAAATAAAGAGACTTTTTGCTGCAGATTAAAATGATAAAAGGTTTATTAGATATTGAATTAAAACAGGAATATTTTTAACATTGAAACCTATGGGATTCGTCTGATTAAACCTGCCAAATGAAAGCACCGAACATCAGGACATTTCACTGACCTTTCTCTGCTGTTCGGTGTCTGTGAATAGATTAACCTTTGCTTCTCTATGGGGGATATCACTGCCGTCGAACAGGCACCGTTTGTGCAGGCAATTCGCCAAAATTTGGTCGAACTGCCTGCTCTCGGAATAGACGAATGGCCCCGAAATGTCATCGTACGGGGAAATTCACCAGTTCGGTGACATTTCAGTGCTATCTGAATAACCCTGTAAATTATTATTAACTAGGTGGAAAGCCTGCCCAGAGGGCAGTCTATTGTTGTTGTCGCCAGCTCAGAATTCATGTCCACATATTTTTTTTTCAATGTCCTATCCAAGAGTATCTCTCTATATAAATGCGTTTGTAACGCGTCAATTGCCATTCCATCCGCAACAGGAGGGCCAAGTGAGCAGCTGTGATGGGTGCGCACGCAGCTGACAACGCATTACAAAGGCATTTATATATTAGAGCAGGTTCCTCTTCCCTCTTAGATTGTAAGCTCACGGGAACAGGACCCTCTTAGATTGTAAGCTCACGGGAACAGAACCCTCAGATTGTAAACTCACAGGAACAGGACCCCTTAGATTGTAAACTCGTGGGACCCCTTAGATTGTAAGCTCATGGGACTTGTGTTGGGCTTGGGCGGGCATTTTTTTTGTAGCGCATACATTATGCGTATATTTACTTTATGCGTATATATAATGGCACGTGGTATGCATGGCATGTCAGGCTGGTATTTAGGCACACTGGTATTATGACACTGGTATTATGCATGGCAGACTGGTAATATGGCTGGCAGACTGGTATTATGGCTGGCAGACTGGTACTGTGCATGCCAGACTGGTAATAAGGCTGGCAGACTGGTATTATGGCTGGCAGACTGGTATTATGGCTGGCAGACTGGTATTGTGCATGGCAGACTGGTAATATGGCTGGCAGACTGATATTGTGCATTGCAGACTGGTAATATGGCTGGCAGACTGGTATTGTGCATTGCAGACTGGTAATATGGCTGGCAGACTGGTATTGTGCATGGCAGACTGGTATTGTGCATGGCAGACTTGTAATAAGGCTGGCAGACTGGTATTATGCATGGCAGACTGGTATGCATGGCAGACTGGTAATATGGCTGGCAGACTGGTATTGTGCATTGCAGACTGGTAATATGGCTGGCGAACTGGTATTGTGCATGGCAGACTGGTAATATGGCTGGCAGACTGGTATTGTGCATGGCAGACTGGTAATATGGCTGGCAGACTGGTATTGTGCATTGCAGACTGGTAATATGGCTGGGAGACTGGTATTATGGCTGGCAGACTGGTATTGTGCATGGCAGGCTGGTAATATGGCTGGCAGACTGATATTGTGCATTGCAGACTGGTAATAAGGCTGGCAGACTGGTATTATGGCTGGCAGACTGGTATTGTGCATTGCAGACTGGTAATAAGGCTCTCAGACTGGAATCGCATATAGTTTTAATTGTAAAGGCTGGCAGGCCCCTCCCTCTCTGGATTTCTCAGGCAGGTTCCCCCCATCCTCCTGCAGTGAATACACTCCACAGAGCCAGCCTGGGGCTCGGGCATGTGTAATCAGGGTATCGGCAGCGCACACAGTGCTGTGTGAGGTGTCGGCGGCGCGCACATAGGTCTCTGCCCTAATGCAGAGCTAGAGAGAGAGAGCGCCCTGGTAGACTGGCATTACAGGCACACATCCTCAAAGCACCCATCACAGCCCACAGCATCCTGCCAGGCCGGGTGATCTGCCAGCGTCTGTGCCGCCCACCCTCTGCATCCTTCCTGGCATCCCTGTGTCATCCCAGCAGCATCCCATCCAATCATGCTCGGAGATCACCTTATAGCCGATGTGCATTCCATGGACATGTAAACCTAGGTGACGCGAGGGCCGTAGCGACGGGGGCACGTATTGAAATGTAAGTATGGGGACATGTGCCTCCGGGGGAGACTCTGGCCAGTGCGCCTCTCCAATGGATTGGATTTTTTTTATCCCTCGCGCACGCTGGCTGTGCGCTTCCCACGGCGGTTGGATGCGCGCGCAGCCAACCGCCGCAGGTTGCGCGCATGCGCAGAGGAGGCTTGGCGATGGACACGCCAAGCCTTACTCTATTATAGTATAGATTGTGACTGTGGGTTTATAAATCAGGGGTGGACTGACAACTAATGGGGCCCCCGGGCAATTGGAGATCGTGGGCCCCCCTTTTGCCGCACCCACACAAAACCCTACCCATACAACGCGACATCCACGTGTACATTATTGTACTAAAGAATTTATTTAACTCATTAAAATAATCTTTTAGAAAATTGAGTAAAAAAAATCCATTTGGACCCAGCAGCGAATTGGGGAATCCATTGCGCCCCCTGCAGACTTCCAGATGGCCAGCGCTCTGCTGCAGCAGCCATCACCCACTCATTGCAGCTAAGCCTGCACCACGGCACAGAAAGTCCCTGTGGCAAACAAGCGCAACTGCCGATCACTTTAAAAGATACTGTACATTACTGACAAACTGCACATTACAGAGCTCCACAGCAATAACACTCACAGTAATGTGAGGTGTGTATGAGCATATCACAGAGCTCCACAGCAATAACACTCACAGTAATGTGCCCTGTGTATGAATGTATCACAGAGCTCCACAGCAATAAAACTCACACTCATACACACCGCACATTACTGTGAGTTTTATTGCTGTGGAGTCTGTGATACACTCATACACACCGCACATTACTGTATCACAGAGCTCCACAGCAATAAAACTCACAGTAATGTGCGGTGTGTATGAGCGTATCAGAGCGCCACAGCCTTTTTGACACCCCCGGCCAATCCCATTCATCATTTTACACCCCCCCCATGGCCTCCTCCATTTTTTTTTCTAGGCAGGTCTGCATTTTTCGTTTTTAACTAGGCAGGTCCCATTTTTTCTAGGCAGGTCCCCTTTTTGTTTTTTATAGGCAGGTCCCCTTTTTGTTTTTTATAGGCAGGTCCCCTTTTTGTTTTTTATAGGCAGGTCCCCTTTTTGTTTTTTATAAGCAGGTCCTTTTTTTATAGGCAGGTCCTTTTTTATAGGCAGGTCCCCTTTTTTTATAGGCAGGTCCCGTTTTTAATAGGCAGGTCCCCTTTTTGTTTTTTATAAGCAGGTCCTTTTTTTATAGGCAGGTCCTTTTTTTATAGGCAGGTCCCCTTTTTTTATAGGCAGGTCTCCATTTTTTTTTTCTAGGCAGGCAGGCACTCACCCCCCCCCCCCCGATAGCCACTCAACCAATGGGCCTCTTCTCTGCTGCTCCACGGGCTGGCTCTGCTGCTCCTCCACGCAGTTGCCTCCTCTTTTGGACCCTGGATGATGTGATGTCACACTGGTGGGTCATGTAACCCGCCAACGTGAATCTCGCCAGTCACGCGAGAGGGGCTGGTGAGAATGTAGCGTGCCGCTTCCGAGTGTGGGAGGCACGCTGCGCTGCAGCGCCGCCACTGCTGCCGCCGCACAGAAGACCCACTGGACCAGCCAATGGATGTTACCAGGGGCCGACTGACCACTCGTTACCGCATGTGTAGCGGCGGGGGCCCCCGCCATTCTCGGGCCCTCGGACGGTGCCCGACTGGACCAAGTGGTCAGTCCGCCCCTGATATAAATGTGTGACTCTTATATTATTAAATGTCTATATTAAATTATTATTATTTGTGGTGACTAAGGGTATATAAATGTGTGAGTACTATAACTTAATATACAAATTTAATAATATAAATATTATATGTGACTGTGAGTATATAAATGTGACTTATTTTATTAAATGTCTATATTAATTTATTATTATAACAGCCACATTCATATACTATACCTACAGTCACAAATATCTATACTTATAAAATCCTTTGTCCGTCGCCGCGCATCCGGTTTCTGCTGGCTGAGCACGCAGCCAACAGAAACCTGATGTGCAGCTTCGGATGCCGGATGCGCGCGCAGCCTCTACCTGTTGGCCGTGCGCGCATCTAGGAGAACTGGATGCGCACGCAGTGGAGGGGTAGAGGCTGCACATCCAGGAGAACAGGATGCTGTATTGCCTAATCAATCAGCAATTAATTTATTATTTAAACAGGACACGAGACTGACTGGTATAAAGTAAAGGGTAAAACTTTTATTAAACCGTTAATGAACACAATATACGTATATATATATATATATATGTATATATAGGTATATATTACACATACACGATTAAATGGTAGGCAAATACATCAAAACCCCGAGGACGTTCTTGAAACCAGATCACAGAAACTAACACACATATAAATCCATATCAATTCATCAATCAATGCAAATGACTCAATTAATCAATTTCACGCATCAACCTGAAACATCACAGTATTCACACATCTGACAATCAAGAGTGTTTACACATATTAGGGAACATCGCCGTAGTTCCCTAATCACAATTAATTAAACCATGAAGCTTCAAATGTAAATGCTGAGTCTGGCTGAGAGTAATGAGACACACATGACATTAAAACATGGTCTGAAAATAACCTTGATACAAAAAGTTCATTAGTTGTTATGACGGAATGGGATGTTGTCCGCCTGCGGGTGTGCTCTATCTGCGTGCCCCCGGCGCTTACCGCTGGCCCGACTACCGAGTGACACGGCACTCGGCGTCTCATGCGGCCTGGAGTGACCCTGGGGAAGGGTTAGCGGGCGGTGGAGGGGACCCCTGCGTAGAACCAGCCCGACCACTGAGCAACACGGCACTCAGCGTCTCGAGCAGCTGGTTCACTGACCTTGTAAGTGTGGGGACGTCTGTGGAGCGGCCGGCCGAATACGGAGATCGGATCTGCCGCGGAGGAATGTTCGGATCTGATGAATATTCGGATTTACGGGACCGGGTGAATCTTCGGATCGGATCGCTAATCACTGGGTATACCGAAGCGCGGTACGCAGTTCGCGCCTTCGGTTCGGATCCCGGTCGAGTACTCTTAGAACCGGCGGTCATACGCTGCGCCCCTGTCCTGATGCGGGATGCAGGTACAGGGCGTTCGGTTCGGTTCGGATCTCACCTCGGTCTGCTCGGAACTTAAGCTAGACACCACGCCCTGAGACCACGTGGGGTGCTCAGACAATATAATGCGGCGGAGAATAAAAGTCATCAGGCGAGGCTGGATGCACTGGTAAATCTGAGTTTATTATTCACATCACATACATTTATCAACTTTACACACTTATGAATACAATGGGAATCCCTGCCCGCCCTCACAAGTCCCATTGGCCGTTACGGATCGGGGAGTCGCCGATTCGGACTGGATGGTCCGAATCGGCCATTTTACGATTCGACCGGATGGTCCGAATCGGCCATTTTCCGATCCGATTTTTCTGAACGGAACCACGAGGTGATCGGAAAATGGCGGCGGGCAAGGCAGACAAAGGGACATACGTTTCACAATACCAACGGGGACACTTTATTACACCACACACAATCCACATCTAAATAAAAAGTACTTAAAACTCCGTGGGTCCCACAGCACCTAAGTGTCCATGGGTATCACTGCCACTATGAACCGCCCCTGGCTGAGGGTGCTGGGCCATTCTGTGACACTCCTCCCCCTTCCCACAGTTCGACGCACCTGGTCTGACCCCCACCGGGTCATACCGGGGAAGTCGGTGCTCCCAGGCCCATAGTCGGTCTGGGGAGGCCGGGCCACCAGGCTTCTCCATTTGGCCCTGCGGCCGTGCCAGGTTGGTTGGGCCCCCACGTCCTCGTGGTTACCCCGCCTGGAAGAAGAGTCATGTGGCTGGGTCGGAGTACCGCCTGTGTCCCCTCCGGGGAAACGGGTGCTAAATGCACACACCCCGGGTGCCCAGGTTAGTTGTTGACACGGCCCGTGACTGCGTAGGGCCTCCGGGCCAAAGAGTTGGAAAGATGGGCAGAGGCCAGCGGCGCTCTGCCTCGTAGCCAGCTCTTCTGCTGAGGAGGTAAATGCAACAATGACCTCCCGGGGGTCAAGGACGGCCACCGTCCGCGGGGTCAGCAGTTCGGAAAAACCCGGCTGCTCCTCAGGGCCGACGAAGATTGGGCAAAGCCCAGTGACACTCCGCCCCGTTGCCAGCTTTTCTGCTGGGGGGATAGGCACAGGAACGGCACCCAAAGGGACAAGTGTGGTCAAACCCGGCTGATCTTCAGGGCAGCCGAAGGGTTGCCAGCTCTTCTGCTGGAGAGGCGGGCGCCGGGATGCGGCCCCGGAGTTTGGGTGGGGCAAGCCGCTGCGCGGCCGGTAGCATGTAATTATCCTCGTTCTGTCCCTCGGGACCAATTGAGAGGGATGGGCAGAGGCCAGCGGCACTCTGCCCCGTGGTCAGCTCTTCCGCTGAGCGAGGATCTCCTTGCAGGAGGATGGTTTCTTTCCCCCCCGGGGCAATCGATGGCTGCTCACAGCCCCGCCTGGGGGAACCATCGGTCTGCTCCTCCTGGCAGACTGTGGGCAGCGGGCAGAGGCCAGCGGCGCTCTGCCCCGTAGCCAGCTTTTCTGCTGGTTGGAGGACAACTCTCGTTGCGACTGGGAGTGGGCAGAGGCCAGCGGCGCTCTGCCCCGTTGCCAGCTCCTCCGCTGGACCCGTGGCCGCGGCCACCCTGTCCGCTTGCGGGGTGAAGGGGGTAACTGTTTCTGTTGGGTGCGGATCACCTTGCAGGAGGATGGTTTCTTCACCCCCCAGGACAATCAATGGCTGCACACAACCCAGTCCGGGGGAACCATCGGTCTGCTCCTCCTGGCAGACTGTGGGCAGCGGGCAGAGGCCAGCGGCACTCTGCCCCGTGGCCAGCTCTTCCGCTGGTTGGAGGACAACTCTCGTTGCGACTGGGAGTGGGCAGAGGCCAGCGGCGCTCTGCTCCGTTGTCAGCTCCTCCGCTGGACCCGTGGCCGCGGCCACCCTGTCCACTTGCGTGGTGGAGGGGGTAACTTCCTCTGCTGGGGCCCCAACGGGTACCCATGGGACCACCTCGGCCTCCCATAATTCCCAGACCTGTGGGCTGTCGATTTCTTCCGCCGACCCGTCCCAGCACGGGGAACTCAGATCCGACTGCGGAGCGCCGTCCAACAGTCTCCGGTAGGCCATCTCGAGCTCCCACTCTCGCTCCACCAGGAACTCCAACTCCTCTGGACTGACGTCTCGACTCTCATACGGGATTTCCTCTTCCCGCCGCTCCAGAATCTCCTCGAACCGATCCTCCGACTCCTCTCCAAATCCAGGGTCGTCGACCATCCCGGCATAGAGCAGCCCCATGCCGCCGTAATGTCGACCTGCGGCGCCGGCGCCATCGCGGGTGCGGGGTTTCAGGGAACCTGTCAACCACCGGAATGCGCGGTACGCGGCGTCCAGGGCCACCTCTTGCCGCACCAGACTTCGGAGCGCGACCTCCCACTCGTCCGGGGGTCGACCCCTCAGGAGTTCAGCTCTGGCATTGAACTGCACCTGGAAGATGACAGCGCTCGAAGGGACATCAGCCCCGTGGCAGTCCCTCTCATGGCGTAGCGCCTCATACCAGAGCTCTTGACGGACCTCGTCCCGCCACTCAAATCTAGTGGCCTCTACTGCGGACCCGTGATACCGTTCCGGGCCCTCCCGCAGCCTTCTCGAAAATTCGACCTCCATGTCAGCGAGGGTGCCGGCACAGGGGCACCGCTCCTCGACGTGGAATGTGGCGTCCTCAGATGCAGCTCCAGGCGAGCTGTAAGTCTCCATCCGAGGGTCGCTGGGATGTGCGATGTCCCCAATACAGGCTCCAGGCGAGCTGTAAGTCCCGAAAGGGTGATCACTGGGGGGTGCAGATTCCCAGGGTGAAGCTCCAGTCGAGCTGTAAACCTCGACCCAGGGTTCCACGGGGTAGGGTTCGGGGAAAAAACACTCAGTCCTTGCTCCACGGAGCGCTGCCAACCGCAGCTCGTGCTGACGGTCCTTTTCTTGCTCCTCTTCCTGGTAAACCGCCCGAATCACTTCGTGTATGTCCGCCTCCGCTGGGGCGTCCCCGAGTAGGGCAACCCGAAGCCGCACCTCTCTGAGGCAAGCGTCTTCCTCCACCCCTGCGCGGACAGGGCTGGGGACGGGTGTTGTCACCCTGTCCTGATCCATCCTGGTCAGCTCCTTCATCAGGGTTTTTCTGTTCTTATTGCCAGGAGTCCCTCCCCGGTTCTCCAACATCCCACGCAGGGTGTCCCTGTTGTAGTGGGTGTACCCCGCCATGGCGTAGGTCTCCTAGGGGTCTGCAGAGAGCGATCCCACCGCTGCCACCAGTATGACAGAATGGGATGTTGTCCGCCTGCGGGTGTGCTCTATCTGCGTGCCCCCGGCGCTTACCGCTGGCCCGACTACCGAGTGACACGGCACTCGGCGTCTCATGCGGCCTGGAGTGACCCTGGGGAAGGGTTAGCGGGCGGTGGAGGGGACCCCTGCGTAGAACCAGCCCGACCACTGAGCAACACGGCACTCAGCGTCTCGAGCAGCTGGTTCACTGACCTTGTAAGTGTGGGGACGTCTGTGGAGCGGCCGGCCGAATACGGAGATCGGATCTGCCGCGGAGGAATGTTCGGATCTGATGAATATTCGGATTTACGGGACCGGGTGAATCTTCGGATCGGATCGCTAATCACTGGGTATACCGAAGCGCGGTACGCGGTTCGCGCCTTCGGTTCGGATCCTGGTCGAATACTCTTAGAACCGGCGGTCATACGCTGCGCCCCTGTCCTGATGCGGGATGCAGGTACAGGGCGTTCGGTTCGGTTCGGATCTCACCTCGGTCTGCTCGGAACTTAAGCTAGACACCACGCCCTGAGACCGCGTGGGGTGCTCAGACAATATAATGCGGCGGAGAATAAAAGTCATCAGGCGAGGCTGGATGCACTGGTAAATCTGAGTTTATTATTCACATCACATACATTTATCAACTTTACACACTTATGAATACAATGGGAATCCCTGCCCGCCCACACAAGTCCCATTGGCCGTTACGGATCGGGGAGTCGCCGATTCGGACCGGATGGTCCGAATCGGCCATTTTCCGATCCGATTTTTCTGAACGGAACCACGAGGTGATCGGAAAATGGCGGCGGGCAAGGCAGACAAAGGGACATACGTTTCACAATACCAACGGGGACACTTTATTACACCACACACAATCCACATCTAAATAAAAAGTACTTAAAACTCCGTGGGTCCCACAGCACCTAAGTGTCCATGGGTATCACTGCCACTATGAACCGCCCCTGGCTGAGGGTGCTGGGCCATTCCGTGACAGTTGTGATAGTCAATTAACCCTTTTAGCTGCAGATGTAAAGGTTGCCTCTGGCTTAGAGTGATGAGACACACACATGAACGACATTAAAGCATGACAAATGACAACAAAAGAATCCTGCTACAAATTGGTTAGTAGATATAACACAAGTTACTAGTATTATTAGGATGAGCAATAAACACGTGTAACTAACTGATAGCAATATAGTAAATGAATTATTAGTACTGGATAATATAGAAAAACTAGATGTTAGAGAGATTAGACATTAATACAAAAAGCGACATCATTTATACGTTACCACGGAGAGCTTTATCATTCTGCATATAAGGCTGGTTTGAGATCGCATTGACATGAGAGCTCGGGCAAACTCTGAAACTTCCTTCTCTCCCCTTTTTCCTGCTACTTCACTAAACATCCCTGGACTTTTTATACAATCCAAATACACAGTAGAATTCATACTTCACCGGCTGAGACAGGGTGGCCAATCCTGTTCTCAGCCTGTCAATCAAGATTAATTAATCAAACAGAATTCTCTTGCATATTTGTTTTTGTATCTGTCCTTCTAGATATATTACCTATTAGATATTACCCATAGAATTGGGAAATTGAGAATAGTCTTGGGCTCGGATAAGCACACCCAGTCTGGCTTCCTTCCATTGTTAGCTATACATAGTGCTATGGCATCCTGGAATCAGTTTCTTCTCACAGACACAGACCCTAAACTAATTTAACCTTCCCATGAGAATCAGTCAGTAAAATCTGATCAATTATGTCTATATATTGGGCTTATAAAATGCATTGTAACACAGATGCACATGCAGCAGACGTGTATCGGCTGCGCGCGCATCCTGTAGAGCCGGATGCGCTCGCAGCGGCCAGGAAGAGGCTGCACGCGCATCCAGTAGATCAGGATGCGCGCGCAGCAGATGGCTATAGGCTGCGCGCATATCCTGCATCTTGCTGGACAGCGCGAGCGAGGCACATTATTTTAAAATAACAGCAAACCCACCATAATGCGCCATGTGAGCTGGGGGCAATTATACCCATGTGAGCTGGGGGCAATTATACCCATGTGAGCTGGGAGCAAATATACCCATGTGAGCTGGGGGCAATTTATAAATCCATGTGGGCTGGGGCAAATATACCCATGTGAGCTGGGGCAAATATACCCATGTGAACTGGGGGCTATATATACCTACATGAGCGGGGGCAAATATACCCATGTGAGCTGCGGCAATCATATCCATGTGAGCTGCGGCAATCATACCCATGTGAGCTGGGGGGAAATATACCCATGTGAGCTGGGGCAAATTTATATATCCATGTGAGCTGGGGCAAATATACCCATGTGAGATGGGGCAAATATACCCATGGAAACTGGGGGCAAATATACCCATGTGAACTGGGGGCAAATATACCTATGACGGAATGGAGATGTTGTTCCGCCTGCGGGTGTGCTCAATCTGCGTGACCCCGTCGCTTACCGCTGGCCCGACTACCGAGTGGCGCGCACTCGGCGTCTCGTGCGGCCTGGCGTGACCCCGGGAAGGGGTTAGCAGGCGGTGGAGGGGACCCCTGCCTAGAACCAGCCCGACCACTGAGCCATACGGCACTCAGCGTCCCGAGCAGCTGGTTCACTGACCTTGTGGGTGAGGGACGTCTGTGGAGATCGGTTCTGCCGCGGAGGAATATTCGTATCTGATGTGGGAAACGTTTCGGATCTTGCGGGAAACGTTTCCGATCGCGGTGCGGGAAAATAGTCGGATCTTCAGCGGATGACTTTTCGGATCAGATCGAGGATGAAGGAATCTTCGGATCCTCCGGGATTGGCGAGGGATTCGGATCTTACCGCAATCCCTCGCAATACCGAAGCGCGGTACACGGCCGCGCCCTTCGGTTCGGATCTCTCGTTCTGGGAACCGAATCCCCTTCCGCTGCGCCTCTGCCCTGATCCTCGATGCAGGCACAGAGCGCTCGGTTCGGTTGGTTCGAATCGGCCATTTTCCGAATCGAGAATTCTGACTGCGCCACAAGGATCGGAAAATGGCGGCGAGCAAGGCAAACAAAGGGAAAATACATTACACAATAAACCAACGGGGAACACTTTATTACACCACACAATAATCACATCTAAATAAAATACTGGTAAAACGGGGTGCGTGCCACCACACCCAAGTGTCCATGTCACCACTGTCACTGCACCGCCCCTGGCTGAGGGTGCTGGGCCATCCCGTGACACTCCTCCCCCTCCCCCAGTTCGACGCACCTGGTCTGACCCCACCGGGTCATACCGGGGAAGTCGGTGCTCCCAGGCCCATAGTCAGTCTGGGGAGGCCGAGTCACCAGGCCTCTCCATTTGGCCTTGCGGCCGTGCCAGCTTGGTCGGGACCCCATGTCCTTAGGGTTTCCCCGGCTGGGCGAGAGGACATACCTCTGGGCCGGCGTGCCTCCTGTGTCCCCTCCAGGGCTACCGCTCACCCGGGGAACCCGGGTGCTAAATGCACACGCCCCGGGTGCCCAGGTCAGCCGTGGGAAGAAACCGTGGCTGCGTGGGGCCCCCCCTCCCAAGGGTTGCCGAAATGGGCAGAGGCCAGCGGCGCTCTGCCCCGTTGCCAGCTCTTCCACTGGATGGCCAGGTACGGACACGGCAACCGAAGGAGCAAGTAGGGCCAAACCTGACTGCTCTCCCTGGTAGCCGACAAGGGAGACAAATGGATGCAACCGCAGTTGCACGGGGTCATCCTCACTCTGCCCCTCGGGGCAAGTTGGGAGAGACGGGCAGAGGCCAGCGGCGCTCTGCCCTGGTGTCAGCTCTTCCGCTGGGTGGGGATCTCCTTGCGGGAGGATGGTTTCTTTCCCCCCCAGACCCATCAGCAGTTGCGCACAACTCAGCCCGGGGGAACCACCTGTCTGCCCCACCTGGCAGACTGTGGGTGGTGGGCAGAGGCCAGCAGCGCTCTGCCCCGTGGCCGGCTCCTCAGCTGGGGAAGGATCTCCTTGCGGGAGGATGGTTACTTCACCCCCGGGGCAAGCAATGGTTGCGCACAACCCATCCCGGGGGCACCATCCGTCTGCTCCTCCTGGCAGAGTTTGAGTAGTGGGCAGAGGCCAGCGGCGCTCTGCCCCGTAGCCAGCTCTTCTGCTGGTTGGAGATCTCCTTGGGGAAGGATGGTCACTTCACCCCCCGGGGCAAACAATGGTTGCGCACAACCCATCCCGGGGGAACCATCCGTCTGCTCCTCTTGGCAGACTTTGAGTAGCGGGCAGAGGCCAGCGGCGCTCTGCCCCGTAGCCAGCTCTTCTGCTGGTTGGAGATCTCCTTGGGGCAGGATGGTCGCTTCACCCCCCGGGGCAAACAATGGTTGCGCACAACCCATCCCGGGGAGACCATCCGTCTCCTCCCCCGCTGGACCCGTGGCCTCGGCCACCCTGTCCTCTTGCGGGGTGAAGGGGTAACTTCCTCAGTCGAAACCCCCACGGGCACCCATGGGTCCGCCTCGGCCTCCCATAGGTCCCAAACCTGGGGACTGTCGACTTCCTCCGCCGACCCGTCCCACCACGGGGAGCTCAGGCTCGACTGCGGAACGCCGTCCAACAGTCTCCGATAAGCCACCTCGAGCTCCCACTCTCGCTCTGCTAGGGACTCCAGCTCCTCAAACACCGAGTCCCTGCTGTCTGACGGGATCTCCAGTTCCCGTCGCTCCAGGATGTCTTCCATCCGTTCCTCTGTCTCCTCTCCAAACTCGGGGTCGGCGGCCATGCCCTCGTAGAGCAGCCCCGTACCTCCATAGCGAGGCCCTGCAGTGGAACTGCCTTCACTAGGGCGCACTGTCGGGGAGGCGGTTAGCCACCGGAGCGCGCGGTACTCGGCGTCCAGTGCGATCTCCTGCTGCACCAGACTCCGGAGCTCGTCCTCCCACTCCTCTGGGGCCCGCCCCTGCAGGAACGCTGCTCGCACATCGTACTGCACTCGATGGACGACAGCGTCGGAGGGAATGTACACCCCATGGCAGTCCCGCTCATGGTCCAGGGCCTCGTACCACAGCTCCTCTGTGGACCTCTGGTCCTGCTCCAGGCCCTCCTGCAGCTCTCTTGCCAACACGACCTTCATGTCGGCGTAGGTGCCAGCGCAGGAGCACCGCTCCTCAGTGGGGAATGTGGCGTCCTCAGATGCAGCTCCAGGCAGGCTGTGAGTCTTCCTCCGAGGGTCGCTGGGATAAGTGACGTCCTCAGTACAGGCTCCAGGCGAGCTGAGAGTCCCGCAAGCGTAGTCACTGGGGGTTGCAGATTCCCCAGGAGAAGCTCCAGTCGAGCTGTGAGTCTCGACCCAGGGTTCCACGGGGTAGGGTTCGGGGTCCAAATCTTTTGGCTCTGCTCCGCGGAGCTCTGCCAACCGCAGCTCGTGCTGCCGGTCCTTTTCCTGTTCAACCTCCCGGTAGAACTCCCGGATTACCCGGCATCTGTCCGCCGTCGCTGGGGCATCCCCGAGCAGGGCAATCCGACGCCGCACCTCTCGGAGGCCAGCATCTTCCTCCACCTCCGCGTGGACAGGGCTGGGGACGGGCGTCATCGCCTCGTCCTGATCCATCCTAGTCAGCTCCTTGATCAGGGTCTTTCTTTTCTTGTTCCCCGGCGTTCCTCCCCGGTTCTCCAACATCCCACACAGGGTGTCCCGGTCATAGTGAGTGTACACCACCATGGCGTAGGTCTCCTAGGGGCCTGCAGAGAGCGATCCCACCGCTGCCACCAGTATGACGGAATGGAGATGTTGTTCCGCCTGCGGGTGTGCTCAATCTGCGTGACCCCGTCGCTTACCGCTGGCCCGACTACCGAGTGGCGCGCACTCGGCGTCTCGTGCGGCCTGGCGTGACCCCGGGAAGGGGTTAGCGGGCGGTGGAGGGGACCCCTGCCTAGAACCAGCCCGACCACTGAGCCATACGGCACTCAGCGTCCCGAGCAGCTGGTTCACTGACCTTGTGGGTGTGGGACGTCTGTGGAGATCGGTTCTGCCGCGGAGGAATATTCGTATCTGATGTGGGAAACGTTTCGGATCTTGCGGGAAACGTTTCCGATCGCGGTGCGGGAAAATAGTCGGATCTTCAGCGGATGACTTTTCGGATCGGATCGAGGATGAAGGAATCTTCGGATCCTCCGGGATTGGCGAGGGATTCGGATCTTACCGCAATCCCTCGCAATACCGAAGCGCGGTACACGGCCGCGCCCTTCGGTTCGGATCTCTCGTTCTGGGAACCGAATCCCCTTCCGCTGCGCCTCTGCCCTGATCCTCGATGCAGGCACAGAGCGCTCGGTTCGGTTCGGATCTGAACGCCGCACCCTGAGACCACGAGGGGTTCTCAGATACGAAAATACGGCGGAGACAAAGTCACATCAGTCAAAGCTGGATGCACTGCAAAATCTCCCTTTATTATGCACGGTTCAAGCATTTAACAACTTCACATAAATTAGAATACAATGGGACTCCTTGCCCGCCCTCCCAGGACCCATTGGCCCTTGGCCTTCAGGGAGTCGCCAATTCGGACCGGATGGTCCGAATCGGCTATTTTACGATTCGAACCGGATGGTTCGAATCGGCCATTTTCCGAATCGAGAATTCTGACTGCGCCACAAGGATCGGAAAATGGCGGCGAGCAAGGCAAACAAAGGGAAAATACATTACACAATAAACCAACGGGGAACACTTTATTACACCACACAATAATCACATCTAAATAAAATACTGGTAAAACGGGGTGCGTGCCACCACACCCAAGTGTCCATGTCACCACTGTCACTGCACCGCCCCTGGCTGAGGGTGCTGGGCCATCCCGTGACAATACCCATGTGAGCTGGGGGCAATTTATATATCCATGTGAACTGGGGCAAATATACCCATGTGAGCTGGGGGCAAATATACCCATGTGAGCTGGGGCAATCATACCCATGTGAGCGGGGGCAATCATACCCATGTGAGCTGGGGGAAAATATATCCATGGGAGCTGGGGGAAATTTATATATCCATGTGAGCTGGGGCAAATATACCCATGTGAGCTTGGGGCAATATATATGTCCATGTGAGCTGAGGCAAATATATTTATGTGAGCTGGGGCAAATATACCGATGTGTGCCGGGAGAAATATATATATCCATGTGAACTGGGGGGGGGGCAATATATATAAACCCATGTGAGTTGGGGGCAAATATACCTACTGTATGTGAGTTGGGGCAAATATTAGTGACTGCTACTATATAAATGTGACTTATATTAATACATTTGTATATTAAATATTAGTGACTGCTACTATATAAGTCACATTAGCAGTCACTAATATTTAATATACATAATGTATTAATATAATAGTCACAATTATATAGTAGCAGTCACTAATATTTAATATACACAATGTATTAATATAATAGTCACAATTATATAGTAGCAGTCACTAATATTTAATATACATAATGTATTAATATAATAGTCACATTTATATAGTAGCAGTCACTACTATTTAATATACATCTATACTATAATTGAGTAAGGCTTGGCGTGTCCGTCGCCAAGCCTTACTCTGCGCATGCGCGCGCAACCAGCGGCGGTTGGTTGCGGGCGCATGCAACCGCCGAGGCACAAGCCGTCTGTGCGCTCGCCGCGGCGGTTACAAGATGCACACAGCAGCCGGGTAGAGGCTGCGCTCGCAGGCTCTACCCGGCTGCCGCGCGCATCCAACCCCCGAGCCATACTTACCTTTCCGAGCGGCGCCGGGGAACTGAAAGTTCCCTCGCTTCCGCTCGTGGAGGCTTGGGTCCTTCAACGACCGGACGCGGGGAAACTTTCACTTCCCCGGCGCCGCTCGGAAAGGTAAGTATGGCGCGGAGCTCATGGAGCGGCTGTTCGAATGCCGATAGAGCATTCGAACAGCTGCCCCATGTCTGGTCTGGGGTCTGATCTGGGGCATATATCCATGAGAGCTTGGGGGGCAATATCCACGAGCTGGGGGGCAATATCCATGAGCTGGAGGGCAGTATATCCATGAGCTGGAGGGCAGTATATCCATGAGCTGCTGGGGCAGTATATCCATGAGCTGGGGCAGAATATCCATGAGCTGGGGGGCAATATCCATGAGCTGGTGGGCAGTATCCATGAGCTGGGGGCAGTATATCCATGAGCTGGGGGCAGTATATCCATGTGCTGGGGCAGTATATCCATGAGCTGGGGCAGTATATCCATGAGCTGGGGCAGTATATCCATGAGCTGGGGGCAGTATATCCATGAGCTGGGGGCAATATATCCATGAGCTGGGGGCAGTATCCATGAGCTGGGGGCAGTATCCATGAGCTGGGGGGCAGTATCCATGAGCTGGGGGGCAGTATCCATGAGCTGGGGCAGTATATCCATGAGCTGGGGGCAGTATCCATGAGCTGGGGCAGTATATCCATGAGCTGGGGGCAGTATATCAGTGAGCTGGGGGCAGTATATCCATGAGCTGGGGGCAGTATCCATGAGCTGGGGGCAGTATCCATGAGCTGGGGGCAGTATATCCATGAGCTGGGGGCAGTATCCATGAGCTGGGGGGCAATATCCATGAGCTGGGGGGCAGTATCCATGAGCTGGGGGCAGTATATCCATGAGCTGGGGGCAGTATATCCATGAGCTGGGGGGCAATATATCCATGAGCTGGGGCAGTATATCCATGAGCTGGGCAGTATATCCATGAGCTGGGGCAGTATATCCATGAGCTGCTGGGGCAGTATATCTATGAGCTGGGGCAGTATATCCATGTGCTGGGGCAGTATATCCATGAGCTGGGGCAGTATATCCATGTGCTGGGGCAGTATATCCATGAGCTGGGGCAGTATATCCATGAGCTGGGGCAGTATCCATGAGCTGGGGCAGTATCCATGAGCTGGGGGCAGTATATCCATGAGCTGGGGGCAGTATATCCATGAGCTGGGGGGCAGTATCCATGAGCTGGGGCAGTATATCCATGAGCTGGGGGCAGTATATCCATGAGCTGGGGGCAGTATCCATGAGCTGGGGGCAGTATATCCATGAGCTGGGGCAGTATATCCATGAGCTGGGGCAGTATCCATGAGCTGGGGCAGTATATCCATGAGCTGGGGGCAATATATCCATGAGCTGGGGGCAGTATCCATGAGCTGGGGGCAGTATCCATGAGCTGGGGGCAGTATATCCATGAGCTGGGGGCAGTATATCCATGAGCTGGGGGCAGTATCCATGAGCTGGCAGTTATATATCCATGAGCTGGGGGGCAGTATATCCATGAGCTGGGGGCAGTATCCATGAGCTTGGGGCAGTATATCCATGAGCTGGGCAGTATCCATGAGCTGGGGCAGTATATCCATGAGCTGGGGGGCAATATATCCATGAGCTGGGGGCAGTATATCCATGAGCTGGGGGCAGTATCCATGAGCTGGGAGCAGTATATCCATGAGCTGGGGGAAGTATATCCATGAGCTAAGGGCAGTATCCATGAGCTGGGGGCAGTATATCCATGAGCTGGGGCAGTATATCCATGAGCTGGGGGGCAGTATCCATGAGCTGGGGCAGTATATGCATGAGCTGGGGGCAGTATATCCATGAGCTGGGAGCAGTATATCCATGAGCTGGGGGCAATATCCATGAGCTGGGGCAGTATCCATGAGCTGGGGCAGTATATCCATGAGCTGGGGGCAATATATCCATGAGCTGGGGCAGTATATCCATGAGCTGGGGCAGTATATCCATGAGCTGGGGGCAGTATATCCATGAGCTGGGGGCAGTATATCCATGAGCTCTGGGGCAGTATATCTATGAGCTGGGGCAGTATATCCATGTGCTGGGGCAGTATATCCATGAGCTGGGGCAGTATATCCATGAGCTGGGGCAGTATCCATGAGCTGGGGGCAGTATCCATGAGCTGGGGGGCAGTATCCATGAGCTGGGGGCAATATCCATGAGCTGGGGGCAGTATATCCATGAGCTGGGGGGCAGTATCCATGAGCTGGGGGGCAGTATATCCATGAGCTGGGGGCAATATCCATGAGCTGGGGCAGTATCCATGAGCTGGGCAGCAGTATATCCATGAGCTGGGGGAAGTATATCCATGAGCTAAGGGCAGTATCCATGAGCTGGGGGCAGTATATCCATGAGCTGGGGGCAGTATATCCATGAGCTGGGGGGCAGTATCCATGAGCTGGGGGCAGTATATGCATGAGCTGGGGGCAGTATATCCATGAGCTGGGGGCAGTATCCATGAGCTGGGGGCAGTATATCCATGAGCTGGGGGCAGTATCCATGAGCTGGGGGACAGTATCCATGAGCTGGGGGCAGTATATCCATGAGCTGGGGCAGTATCCATGAGCTGGGGGCAGTATATCCATGAGCTGGGGGCAGTATATCAGTGAGCTGGGGGCAGTATATCAGTGAGCTGGGGGCAGTATATCCATGAGCTGGGGGCAGTATCCATGAGCTGGGGCAGTATCCATGAGCTGGGGGCAGTATATCCATGAGCTGGGGCATATCCATGAGCTGGGGACAGTATATCCATGAGCTGGGGGGCAATATCCATGAGCTGGGGGGCAGTATCCATGAGCTGGGGGCAGTATATCCATGAGCTGGGGGCAGTATATCCATGAGCTGGGGGGCAATATATCCATGAGCTGGGGGCAGTATATCCATGAGCTGGGGGCAGTATATCCATGAGCTGGGGGCAGTATATCCATGAGCTGGGGGCAGTATCCATGAGCTGGGGCAGTATATATATGAGCTGGGGCAGTATATCCATGTGCTGGGGCAGTATATCCATTGAGCTGGGGCAGTATATCCATGAGCTGGGGCAGTATCCATGAGCTGGGGGCAGTTATCCATGAGCTGGGGGCAGTATATCCATGAGCTGGGGGCAGTATCCATGAGCTGGGGGCAGTATATCCATGAGCTGGGGCAGTATATCCATGAGCTGGGGCAGTATCCATGAGCTAGGGGCAGTATATCCATGAGCTGGGGGCAGTATATCCATGAGCTGGGGCAGTATATCCATGAGCTGGGGCAGTATATCCATGAGCTGGGGCAGTATCCATGAGCTGGGGCAGTATATCCATGAGCTGGGGGCAATATATCCATGAGCTGGGGCAGTATATCCATGAGCTGGGGGCAGTATCCATGAGCTGGGGGCAGTATATCCATGAGCTGGGGGCAGTATATCAGTGAGCTGGGGGCAGTATATCCATGAGCTGGGGGCAGTATCCATGAGCTGGGGGCATATCCATGAGCTATCCATGAGCTGGGGGCAGTATATTCCATGAGCTGGGGCAGTATCCATGAGCTGGGGCAGTATATCCATGAGCTGGGGGGCAATATATCCATGAGCTGGGGGCAGTATATCCATGAGCTGGGGGCAGTATATCCATGAGCTGGGGGCAGTATATCCATGAGCTGGGGCAGTATATCCATGAGCTGCTGGGGCAGTATATCTATGAGCTGGGGCAGTATATCCATGTGCTGGGGCAGTATATCCATGAGCTGGGGCAGTATATCCATGAGCTGGGGGCAGTATCCATGAGCTGGGGGCAGTATCCATGAGCTGGGGCAGTATCCATGAGCTGGGGGGCAATATCCATGAGCTGGGGGCAGTATATCCATGAGCTGGGGGGCAGTATCCATGAGCTGGGGGCAGTATATCCATGAGCTGGGGGGCAATATCCATGAGCTGGGGCAGTATATCCATGAGCTGGGGGCAGTATATCCATGAGCTGGGGCAGTATATCCATGAGCTGGGGGGCAATATCCATGAGCTGGGGGGCAGTATCCATGAGCTGGGGGCAGTATATCCATGAGCTGGGGGCAGTATATCCATGAGCTGGGGGGCAGTATCCATGAGCTGGGGGCAGTATATCCATGAGCTGGGGGCATTATATCCATGAGCTGGGGGGCAATATCCATGAGCTGGGGGGCAGTATCATGAGCTGGGGGCAATATCCATGAGCTGGGGGCAGTATCCATGAGCTGGGGGCAGTATATCCATGAGCTGGGGGCAGTATATCCATGAGCTGGGGGGCAATATCCATGAGCTGGGGGGCAATATCCATGAGCTGGGGGGCAGTATCCATGAGCTGGGGGGCAATATCCATGAGCTGGGGGGAAGTATATCCATGAGCTGGGGGGCAGTATCCATGAGCTGGGGGGCAATATCCACGAGCTGGGGCAGTATCCACGTGCTGGGGCAGTATATCCACAATAGACTGCCCTCTGGGCAGGCTTTCCACCTTGTAATGTATTAATATAATAGTCACATTTATTTAGTAGCAGTCACTACTATTTAATATACATAATGTATTAATATAATAGTCACATTTATATAGTACAGTCACTAATATTTAATATACGTAATGTATTAATATAATAGTCACATTTATATAGTACAGTCACTAATATTTAATATACGTAATGTATTAATATAATAGTCACATTTATATACCCGCAGTCATATATAATAATTATATTATTAAATGTCTATATTAAATTATTATTATTTGTGATGACTAAGGGTATATAAATGTGTGACTACTATAACTTAATATACAAATTTAATAATATAAATATTATAGGTGACTGTGAGTATATAAATGTGACTTATTTCATTAAATATGTATATTAATTTATTATTATAATAGCCACATTCATATACTGTACCTGCAGTCACAAATATCTATACTTATAAAATTAGTCACTAATATTTAATATAGAAATGTATTAATATAATAGTCACATTTATATAGTAGCAGTCACTAATATTTAATATACATAATGTATTAATTATTATCACTAATAATTTAATAAACAAATGTAAGCCTCTGCTCCGAATAGCTCAAGTTTGGGCTGTATGGGCTGCATGTGCTTTATGGAGGGGGGTCATTGTGAGTGTCACGAGAGTAGTGAGAGGCATGTTCCGGGAGTTGTTGTAGACTAACCTGTGATGCTACCTACCCAGCGCAGACCATCCGGTGCGAAATGTCTAAGGATACATCTGTTTGTGTCTTGTTTTATAGAGAGGGAGATTGGACTGATATCCAGTGGTGTCCCGGGAGCTATCTTCAAGCATTCTGTCTACGCGTAGAAGGGCGGCAGGACAAAGGGGATGATACGGCTGCCAACAACATCAAGTTCCGCTGTACAAACGGCATCGAATTAGAGGGCGAAGGGATGTACTGGGGAAGTTGGGGAGATTGGAGCGACTCGTGTTCCAGCGGCATCGATGGCATACTTACAAGGTTGGAGGAGGACATGGGAAACGAAGATGACACGGAGCTTAATGATGCCCAGTTTCATTGTGCTGACGAAGTAAGGAAAAAGTATTGACGCAGATCCTTGATACAGGGCCATTGGCTGCACCAACGCATTTCACTGCTCAGGCGGGATACAATGGTGTCTGGAGCTCAAATTAACTGAAATGAAATAAAGCATTCAGAGTGAAAACAAAATAAAGGATGTGTCTGCTCCTGTATAAAGGGGTCTGTCTGTTCCTGTGTAAAGGGGTGTGTCTGCTCCTGTATAAAGGGGTGTGTCTGCTCCTGTATAAAGGGGTGTGTCTGCTCCTGTATAAGGGTTGTGTCTGCTCCTGTATAAAGGGGTGTGTCTGTTCCTGTATAAAGGGGTGTCTGCTCCTGTATAAAGGGGTGTGTCTGCTCCTGTATAAGGGGTCTGTCTGTTCCTGTGTAAAGGGGTGTGTCTGCTCCTGTATAAAGGGGTGTGTCTGCTCCTGTATAAAGGGGTGTGTCTGCTCCTGTATAAGGGTTGTGTCTGCTCCTGTATAAAGGGGTGTGTCTGTTCCTGTATAAAGGGGTGTGTCTGCTCCTGTATAAAGGGGTGTGTCTGCTCCTGTATAAAGGGGTGTGTCTGCTCCTGTATAAGGGGTGTGTCTGCTCCTGTATAAAGGGGTGTGTCTGCTCCTGTATAAAGGGGTCTGTCTGCTCCTGTATAAAGGGGTGTGTCTGCTCCTGTATAAAGGGGTCTGTCTGTTCCTGTGTAAAGGGGTGTGTCTGCTCCTGTATAAAGGGGTGTGTCTGCTCCTGTATAAAGGGGTGTGTCTGCTCCTGTATAAGGGTTGTGTCTGCTCCTGTATAAAGGGGTGTGTCTGTTCCTGTATAAAGGGGTGTGTCTGCTCCTGTATAAAGGGGTGTGTCTGCTCCTGTATAAAGGGGTGTGTCTGCTCCTGTATAAAGGGGTGTGTCTGCTCCTGTATAAAGGGGTCTGTCTGCTCCTGTGTAAAGGGATCTGTCTGCTCCTGTATAAATGGGTATGTCTGCTCCTGTATAAAGGGGTGTGTCTGCTCCTGTGTAAAGGGGTCTGTCTGCTCCTGTATAAAGGGGTGTGTCTGCTCCTGTGTAAAGGGGTCTGTCTGCTCCTGTATAAAGGGGTCTGTCTGTTCCTGTATAAAGGGGTCTGTCTGCTCCTGTATAAAGGGGTCTGTCTGCTCCTGTATAAAGGGGTCTGTCTGCTCCTGTGTAAAGGGGTCTGTCTGCTCCTGTATAAAGGGGTCTGTCTGCTCCTGTATAAAGGGGTCTGTCTGCTCCTGTATAAAGGGGTCTGTCTGCTCCTGTGTAAAGGGGTCTGTCTGTTCCTGTATAAAGGGATGTGTCTGTTCCTGTATAAAGGGGTGTGTCTGCTCCTGTATAAAGGAGTGTGTCTGCTCCTGTATAAAGGAGTGTGTCTGCTCCTGTGTAAAGGGGTGTGTCTGCTCCTGTATAAAGGAGTGTGTCTGCTCCTGTGTAAAGGGGTGTGTCTGCTCCTGTATAAAGGAGTGTGTCTGCTCCTGTATAAAGGGGTGTGTCTGCTCCTGTATAAAGGAGTGTGTCTGCTCCTGTGTAAAGGGGTCTGTCTGCTCCTGTATAAAGGGGTCTGTCTGTTCCTGTATAAAGGGATGTGTCTGTTCCTGTATAAAGGGGTCTGTCTGTTCCTGTATAAAGGGGTGTGTCTGTTCCTGTATAAAGGGGTCTGTCTGTTCCTGTATAAAGGGGTGTGTCTGCTCCTGTATAAAGGGGTGTGTCTGTTCCTGTATAAAGGGATGTGTCTGCTCCTGTGTAAAGGGGTCTGTCTGCTCCTGTATAAAGGGGTGTGTCTGCTCCTGTATAAAGGGGTGTGTCTGCTCCTGTATAAAGGGGTGTGTCTGCTCCTGTATAAAGGGGTCTGTTCCTGTATAAAGGGGTGTGTCTGCTCCTGTATAAAGGGGTGTGTCTGCTCCTGTATAAAGGGGTCTGTTCCAGTATAAAGGGGTGTGTCTACTCCTGTATAAAGGGGTGTGTCTGCTCCTGTATAAAGGGGTGTGTCTGTTCCTGTATAAAGGGGTGTGTCTGCTCCTGTATAAAGGGGTGTGTCTGCTCCTGTGTAAAGGGATGTGTCTGCTCCTGTATAAAGGGGTGTGTCTGCTCCTGTATAAAGGGGTCTGTCTGCTCCTGTATAAAGGGGTCTGTCTGCTCCTGTATAAAGGGGTGTGTCTGCTCCCAGGGGCGGACTGACAACTAATGAGATCATGGGCCCCCTTGTGCCACACCAACAGGAGGCCACATCCATACCAAATCCCCACCTTCTACAACACAACACTCATATGTACATTGTTGTGCTAAAGAATTTATATCTTAACCATAAAAATAATCGTTTTGAAAATTGTGTGAAGAAAAACTACTTGGACCCAGCAGCGAATTGATGAATCCATTGCGCCCCTCTTCATCACCCACTCACTGCAGCCAAGGCTGCACACAGAATGTCCCTGTGTCAAATGTGGGAAACTGACGATCACGTTAAACGATTCTGTACATTATTGACACACTGTACATTACAGAGCTCCACAGCAATAAAACTCACATTAATGTGCGGTGTGTATGAGCCTATCACAGAGCTCCACAGCTATAAAACTCTCATACTCATACACACTGCACATTACTGGGAGTTTTATTGCTGTGATGCTCTGATACAGTAATGTGCGGTGTGTATGAGCATATCAGAGCTCCACAGCAACAAAACAGTAATGCGTGCTGTGTATGAGCGTATCAGAGTATCACAGTAATAAAAATCATAGTAATGTGCGCTATGTATGAGCGTATCACAGAGCTCCTCAGCAATGAAACTCACTCATACAGAGCGCACATTACTAATCGTTTTATTACTGTGATGCTCTGTGATACACTCATACACAGCACACATTACTGTTTTATTGCTGTGGAGCTCTGATATGCTCATACACACCACACATTACTGTATCACAGGGCATCACAGTATTCACAGGAATAGAACTCACAAATATATTAATATAAATGTTATTTTAAAATAATTATTAAAGTGAATGTAAATTGCAATAATTACATTAAAAAAGTATTTTGTTTATTATTTTAAGATACAGTATAATAATTTTCTATTTATTTTAATATATGCTATACACACATACTGATTTAACCCCTCACCGACACAGATTTAACCCCCTAACACACACAATTACTTCCCTCCACCCCCAGACACTGTCATAACCTACACACACTTTGACTCCCCTACCCAGACACTTACTGCCCCAAACACCAACACACACTCACACACACACTCACACACACACACACACTCATTCTCACCCCCTGCTTTTGCTGCTTACTTACTGGTGATGCTGGAAGGTTTCAGAGCTGCAGACATGTGGGGCCGGGGCTTCTATCCGTGAAACAGCAGCTCTGTGTGCTCCCATCCTGACCGCATTGTGCTCGAGGGGCCCTAAATCTGGCAGCATGCTAAGCTACAGGGAGCCCCTCACAAGGCCAAGAAAGAATTCGGCAGGAGGAGGAAGTGCCCGTGTATAGCAGGTGGATGAACTACAGAAGGCAGCCACACCTTGCGCCCCTTCACATCTCAGTGCTGGGTGCCACGTGCAGGCTGTGCATAATGACGTCAGCACACCAGTCATGTGATGCAACGTCACATGTGCGCCTGCAACTGCATCTCCGGCCTATGCATAGAGGCAGCCAGCTGTAGCTCCTGCTCAAATCTGCACCGAGCAGGGGCTCAACAGGATTGGCGTGGAGTGTCCTGCACGCTGGGGAGGGAATTCCCATTACGCTCCACATCCTGCACTGTAGGGTAGCAAGGCCAATCTGGGCCCTCACCCACCCGGGTCCTAGGGTGGCGCGCGAGTGCCTGATGGGTCAGTCTGCCCTTGTGACTGCTCCTGTATAAAGGGGTGTGTCTGCTCCTGTATAAAGGGGTGTGTCTGCTCCTGTATAAAGGGGTCTGTCTGCTCCTGTATAAAGGGGTGTGTCTGTTCCTGTATAAAGGGGTGTGTCTGCTCCTGTATAAAGGGGTGTGTCTGCTCCTGTATAAAGGGGTGTGTCTGCTCCTGTGTAAAGGGGTGTGTCTGCTCCTTTATAAAGGGGTGTGTCTACTCCTGTATAAAGGGGTGTGTCTGCTCCTGTATAAAGGGGTGTGTCTGTGTAACCGGAATCTGCTAGGTTCACTCGGGACAAGGCCGGACCGGACACAAACAAGGATTGTCTGAACATGAGTCTCTTCAGGAAAGGCAAACTTTATTAGTGACGTCACACAATGCTCACACAGGATTAAATCGCAAAGAGTGAGCCCCGTTCTCACCCCGGCGAGGGGTTTTATACCCCGAATACATAATTAGGTACATCCCAATTAGCCCACCTCCCGGTGACACTTTATTCCACCCCACGTGGGTTAATACCTCCCATTGTTAGTACAAAGGCATTCCATACATTGACCGTAAATTGGCAAACTTCATGTTAGTCTGACAGTTTGTGATTTGCTGCCGCACTCAATCCGGGCCGTGCCCACCTCCCTTTTGGCTGTGCTTGTTTATTTCAGATAAGACATGGTCTGGTTTCTACGCTCTCTTTGTCTCTCTGTAGGCCTATGTGACCTTCATGTATCCATTCGTCATCCTGTCTCTCTCTGCCAAGGCAGGCCGGATCTTCCCTTATTTTAATTGCTTCTCTGTTAGTACAACACATTCCTAAGATTTTATGTAAGCTTCATTCTAAATCTACCTAGTTAGTTTAAAGTGAACCAATATTCTGAACAAGATGGCCACCTGGCTCATAATGGCAACCATCTTCCAGCCTGATTCCACTTCATTTGCTCCTGTATAAAGGGGTGTGTCTGCTCCTGTATAAAGGGGTGTGTCTGTTCCTGTATAAAGGGGTGTGTCTGCTCCTGTATAAAGGGGTGTGTCTGCTCCTGTATAAAGGGTCTGTCTGCTCCTGTATAAAGGGGTGTGTCTGCTCCTGTATAAATGGGTGTGTCTGCTCCTGTATAAAGGGGTGTGCCTGCTACTGTGTAAAGGGGTGTGTCTGCTCCTGTATAAAGGGGTGTGTCTGTTCCTGTATAAAGGGGTGTGTCTGTTCCTGTATAAATGGGTGTGTCTGCTCCTGTATAAAGGGGTGTGCCTGCTCCTGTGTAAAGGGGTGTGTCTGCTCCTGTATAAAGGGGTGTGTCTGCTCCTGTATAAAGGGGTGTGTCTGCTCCTGTATAAAGGGTCTGTCTGCTCCTGTATAAAGGGGTGTGTCTGCTCCTGTATAAAGGGGTGTGTCTGCTCCCGTATAAAGGGGTCTGTCTGCTCCTGTATAAAGGGGTGTGTGTTCTCCTGTATAAATGGGTCTGTCTGCTCCTGTATAAGGGGTGTGTCTGCTCCTGTATAAAGGGGTGTGTCTGCTCCTGTATAAAGGGGTCTGTCTGTTCCTGTATAAAGGGGTCTGTCTGTTCCTGTATAAAGGGGTCTGTCTGCTCCTGTATAAAGGGGTGTGTCTGCCCCTGTATAAAGGGGTCTGTCTGCTCCTGTTTAAAGGGATCTGTCTGTTCCTGTATAAAGGAGTCTGTCTGCTCCTGTATAAAGGGGTCTGTCTGCTCCCGTATAAAGGGGTCTGTCTGCTCCTGTATAAAGGGGTGTGTGTTCTCCTGTATAAAGGGGTCTGTCTGCTCCTGTATAAAGGGGTGTGTCTGCCCCTGTATAAAGGGGTCTGTCTGCTCCTGTTTAAAGGGGTCTGTCTGTTCCTGTATAAAGGAGTCTGTCTGCTCCTGTATAAAGGGGTCTGTCTGTTCCTGTATAAAGGGGTGTGTCTGCTCCTGTATAAAGGGGTCTGTCTGTTCCTGTATAAAGGGGTCTGTCTGCTCCTGTATAAAGGGGTGTGTCTGCCCTTGTATAAAGGGGCGTGTCTGCTCCTGTATAAAGGGGTCTGTCTGCTCCTGTATAAAGGGGTCTGTTCCTGTATAAAGGGGTCTGTCTGCTCCTGTATAAATGGGTCTGTTGCTGTATAAAGGGGTGCGTCTGTTCCTGTATAAAGGGATGTGTCTGCTCCTGTATAAAGGGGTGTGTCTGCTCCTGTATAAAGGGGTGTGTCTGTTCCTGTATAAAGGGGTGTGTCTGTTCCTGTATAAAGGGGTCTGTCTGCTCCTGTATAAATGGGTCTGTCTGCTCCTGTATAAGGGGTGTGTCTGCTCCTGTATAAAGGGGTCTGTCTCATCCTGTACACCACTTTGTAAAATTCTTTGCGTCCAGGGGTCAAGTTCTGAAAGAATAAGTGCAGGAACTCGCAGTGATTTCCCCTCCTCAGTTAACCATCGACATGTCGCACATAATCCAATGCTACACATGCTTATTGGATATCCATATTTAAACATAATGGGTCCTATCACTTGGGCCTCACTAAAACGGGGACACAAAGGGGAAAATTTAGTGTTTGCAAGCCACCACCTAGAGCCCATGTTTTCCCAGTGGATTACAGGCAGGCACCAAGTCCAGCAGTCTGCCCCGTAGCGGACACTAGGGTCCGGGATGCTCAAGGCAGGGCTAAAATGCCGCCCGGAGCATCCCCTCCATGGAGTCCAGTGGACTCCATGGAGGCTTCTGCTGCCAGGTCACATGACCTACTGTGACGTCCTGGCGCCCCCTCTGGCAGAGGTGGACATTGCCAGTGCTGTTCTGGACATTCTGCGCATCTGGCGCCACCTCTGGCTTCTATGTATATTACATCCTTGTTCTGGACATTCAGTTCCTTTTCGATTCAAGCCTGGAAAAACACCTGGACTCCATTTGTTCAATGAACTCATGTGCTTAAAAGCAGGCAGCGCCCAAAGAGGGACGCTGCCTCATTTGTTTCTGGAGCTCATTGTGATAGGTACTGTTTCTGATTCAAGCCTCTAGTTTATTCATGTTCTGGTCTAGTCTAGTCTGTTTTGTTTCCTCTTTGAGTTTTAGCCTCATTCTGATCTTGATCCTGCTTTTCGTTTTTCTTTGCTCTTGTATCATTTGTCAGGAATAGTCTAGTATTCACTGTATATTTAGTTCAGGTCTAAGTTCCCTGGTCTGTAGTTTTATATGTACTTAGTTCTGGATCTCCTGTCTGTTAATATTGGTTCCTCTTTGTTTCTTAGTGTTGTAAATAAATTCCTTTTATTTGCTCTTTAAGTTCATGTCTAGTCACTGCTAAATAGCTCACACTCTCCTGTCCATGTCTAGTCAGGTCCCCCCCCCCCAGTCGTTACATAAAGAACCCCCTGGACCTTCAGGAAGGGGGACATGACTGATGGCCTGGGCCTATAGGTTAAGGGAGAATCTAGAAGGGTATAGAATCCCTGGGGCCCCTCAGGAGGGGGGGGGGGCTGGATGAGTGCATGGGCCTGTCAGTCAAGGAAAGCTATGGTGTTATTGGTGGAGTGGTTGCAACAGTGTTGCTTACCTGGACTATATATGCTGGTGATGGGTGCAGGGTTCTTCCTCTTGTTCCTGCCAACGTGAGAAGTGCAGCTAGGTGAGATCATGTTTTTCAGGTGTTTCTGGTGATAAAGGAGAGGGAAAGTGACTTGGTGGCTGGGGGGGCATCTACATGTCTGCCCGAACACTTGAGGGAGCACTCTGCGGCTCGCTGCAGGATTTGATGGTGGAGGCCCTGGCACCATCTTGCGAGGGCTCCCTCCCATCCTCACCTCCTTTCTGATAAACGACAGGGGAAGATGAGTGGGGAGGAGCCATGAGGTTACTAGCAGGGCCCGGGCTGTGTGATCACATGACCGGGAGCTTCCTCTGTGTGTAGGGGGAGAGGGTGACAGGAAGTGCAGACTGTGCCATGTGCTGCTGTTATAGGGGGCAGAGCTGCTGGATTCCCACTCCCCAGCAAGAAGCAAGTATATCAGCAGGGAGGAAGGGGGCATTTTCTTCAGGTGTAGTGTTTGTGTGTCTGTCTGTGTGTGTGTGTGTGTGTGTGTGTGTGTGTGTGACTAGATTTGGTTAAAGAGAAAGGCAAATGGTTTTTATTTCCTTGGTTTTTGTTGATTTTCTGTTTTTGTTCTAAGGACCTGCATGTATTGTGGCTGCAGATCCCACAACGCTCAGGCAGCCAGATAGCAGCGTTGTGGGATAAGTAGTTGCACAGCATTGAAGGTGTAGAAATCAAAAAAAAAAAAAAAATTTGGTTTGATCTGGTGCACAAATGATCAAATAACGTGGTGGATCTGACAAAGAAAACCCTTGGTTATTCAACACAATATGTTTTAAGTATATATGCGTATGGTGTACACACCGATACAATTACTGGGTCTATGGAGCGCCGACAGGTTCTGTAGCGCTGTACAATGGGTGAAGCAATGACAGGGCGACGTACACCTTGCATAAGCGGAGCGGGAGGAGGAGGACCTGCTCAAGAGCTTACAATCTAATATACAAGGCGCACACATGCGGCTGGTCACTAAGGCTGGCTGTTGCCATACAGACCCGTCTAATAGCTGCTAGTGCTGCTGCCTGTGTCTCCATGTTCCCGCTCATTATTCAGGCTGCAATGGGATCACATGGGAATGGTTCCTCTGCATCTCCTGTTCTGTGCTTTACCCGGCAGGTGCCGGCGAACAAATACTTCACAATTCAGTGCATTGAATGAAATTTCAGTGTCCTTTAGCGAGTGCACCCTGAGGTCCTGTAACTTGAGGTCCTGAGCTCCTGCACCCTGGGGTCCTGCACTCTGAGGTCCTGAGCTCCTGCACCCTGAGGTCCTGCACCCTGGGGTTATGCACCCTGAGCTCCTGCACCCTGGGGTCCGGTACCCTGAGCTCCTGCACCCTGGGGTCCGGTACCCTGAGGTCCTGCACTGGACAGAGAAAAACTCTTATCCCTTCGTGTGAGCAAGGGAGATAAGGTGCAGGAAACGTTTGAATACATAATTGTAGTAAACAGTTTCAATTGCTAAAATGCTTATTTTACTAGCGGTTTCGATAAGGGTTACTGCAGCATAATACCCCATTAACCCCTTAGGAACCGAGGGTCTTAAAAGTCAATGCATTTCCGACACAGTTTTGTCAATTTTTTATTTCATTATAAGGGATTTTGCCGGGAGGGATGCATTGGGATTTCTCTGGTTTTTGGGTGTATCCTGGGTTCGGGGTGTGGAGGTTTTTTGCAGGTGGAAGCGGAACACAAATATACAGATTAATACGGCAGGTGGAGAGGTGGGCGGTATAGTTACTGTGTTGCATGTTTCCGGATGCATTCTGTGTGTGGGCACTGGGTTGCATGGTTGCGTGTGCATTCCATGTATGGTCACGGTGTTGCATGTTTGCAGGCTCATTCTGTATGTGGCCACTGAGTTGCAGGCTTGCGGGTGCATTCCGGGTATGGTCACTGTGTTGATTTTTGCACATGCATTCTGTGCGTGGTCACGGCGTTGCATGTTTGCAGATGCATTCAGTGTGTGGTCACTGTGTTGCATTTTTGCAGGCTCATTCTGTATGTGGCCACTGTGTTGCAGGTTTGCGTGTGCATTCCGGGTGTGGTCACGGTGTTGCATGTTTGCGTGTGCATTCCGGGTATGGTCACGGTGTTGCATGTTTTCAGGCTCATTCCGGGTATGGTCACGGTGTTGCATGTTTGCAGGCTCATTCTGTATGTGGCCACTGTGTTGCAGGCTTGCGGGTGCATTCCGGGTATGGTCACTGTGTTGATTTTTTGTGCGTTCTGTGCGTGGTCACGGTGTTGCATATTTGCAGATGCATTCAGTGTATGGTCACTGTGTTGCATGTTTGCAGGCTCATTCTGTATGTGGCCACTGTGTTGCAGGTTTGCGTGTGCATTCCGGGTGTGGTCACGGTGTTGCATGTTTGCGTGTGCATTCTGTGTGGGGTCACTGTTGCATGTTTGCAGGTGCATTCCGGGTATGGTCACTGTGTTGCATGTTTGCAGGCGCATTCTGTGTGGGGCCACTGTGTTGCATGTTCGCAAGTCCAGTCGGTGTGGTCAAGGTGTTGCATGTTTGCAGGTGCAGTCAGTATATGGTCATTGGATAATGTTTGCAGGTGCATTCGGATATGGTCATTGGGTTGCATGTTGGCAGGTGCATTCTGTGTTGGGGTGTGCTGGTGGGGGGCTCTTGAGTGGCTTTGGACTGGGGGGTTTGGTGGTGTTTGGAGGGTTGTTCCGTGGGAGCGGTGCTCTGTGGGTGGATGTGATTCGAGCCACTTTCTCTTGGTCCTTAAGGGTTATTTGGTTCCAGGTGGGGTCCTTGCGGATTTGCCATTCCCAGGGCCCTGTCTAGCCAAAATTGGTAGAATGCCCCTCCCGAGCCCCCCCCCCGGGGCATAGGGGAGCCCGGTTTAATATCAATAGAAGGAAGTGGATGCAGCCGGTTCCCAATCAGGTGAAGGGCGGTCGTCATGGACACGCCACCCAGGGACCTGCGTTCGAGTGTGCGGAGGAGGGTGAGCATGGTGCGGGTGCCTGCTGTTTCTTCCCTGTCTTTAGGTGTGGAGTCTGGAGGAGTTGGTCGAGGGGACTGGGATGGAAGGACTTGGGGGGGTTTGGAAGGAACCACCCCCCCTCCCGCGGACCAGGTAAGATGGCCGACGGAGGTCGCTCTCGAGGAGCCCGCGTGGAGGTCCTTCACTTCCGGGGGCCAGGGGGAGAGTGACGAGAGTGGCAGCGGCTGCCTCCAGGCCCCCTCCCACTCGTTGCAGGCATGCAGCGTCTCGAGCGGCGCGTTCGGCCCGCCCGCAACATGGCGGCGCCCATCGTGCGGCTGGACATCGGAGGAGGATCATGTCGGCAGCAGTTGCAGGGAGCCCGGTGGCTGGGGACGTACCGGTACTGGTGCAGGGGATATCGGATGGCGTATTTCAATTCGGAATGGACGTTCTCAACGCTCTCAGCCGAGGAGTGTCTTGGAGGCAGGAGATGGAGGTCGGTGAAGGGTGCCGGTTACCAGTGGAGGTGCTATTCCTGGGTGACCATCGCTGGGATCACCTTTGGCTGTGATTCTGGGGCTCCGGGAGGATCCCCCTGCTGGCTGCACGTGAGTCGGATTTTGGGGGTGCAGCGTTTGGATCGCTCGGCCTTTCGGGGGTTAATGCGTCGGGTGGTGCTGGTGGTGTAACGACGGGGTTGCTAGAAACCCTGGTTGCTGCTCTTAGGCGCGGGCAGGATGGGTCGGAGGACGCGGCTAGGGGGAAGTCTTCGCTGAGTGTGGCGGGACACGTCGTTTCTGGGAGCGCGGTACCGGCGGCGGTTCTTGCGCCTAGCTTTGCTGCTGTTGGGGTTCCCGCGTCTGCGTGCACATCTGGGGCAGCGCCCGCGCCGGTTTTGGCACAGGTCGGGTCAGCAGGGGATTTCCGAGGCTGGCGCAGTTTTGGTTTCGGGGTCAGGGGGAATGACTGGGCCTGCAAGTTAATTGGGGTCTCAGCGATGGGTGCTGGGGAGGTGCCTCCCGTTGGGGTGCGGGCATCTCTTATGGGTCCGGCGAGTTGTCCCCAATGGGTTTGCGGGTCACTGCGGGTTACGGGAGAAGATTTGGAGAACGAATATGTGGATGTGCTTACACTACTTTCTGTGGATAGGGAGACGGTGAACGTCCCTAACGGCCTGACCTGTTCATGGAAAAGAAGGAGAAGTTGAAGGAAACGCTTCCTCCCACTTTTGGGAATGGGCTACAGGGTTTCTTGGCTTCTTGTGCTATCGGGTGCGAGCGATTCCCGAAGCGCAGGTTTGTATTGTTTGCGTATATCGATCTAATTTTAAGCGTTGTATTGCATCTTTGGGTCACGTCCCGAAGCGGTTCGCTCCGCATTCTTTTCGTATAGGCGCAGCGACAATGGCGGCGGAGGCGGGTGCGTCAGACAACATGATTAGGCGTTTGGGTAGATGGCGATCGGATTGTTGTCATTCCTATGTGCGCCCTAACCTCTTATAATTACAGGTTCATCCCCGACGACTGTTTGGATCATCGGACACTCGTATATACACTGGGCGGCCAAGCGGGCTGCACAACGGCCGCTTGGCAGGAACCTGAGTTTTCCAAAGGACTTGGCTACGATTCGGTGGATTGGCAGCAAGGGTTTGCGTTGGGCCCAGGTGGTTGGAAAATGCAAGGCATTGGCTGGTCAAGCGGCTAAGGAGGTGGTGTTAGTGGTGCATGCAGGGGGAGCGATCTGGGGTTGGTCCTCTCTATAGACTTGGTTAGGGAGATGAAACGTGACTTAGCCAGTTGTTTCACCATCTTCCGGGGTTTGGCATTGGTATTTTCGGAGATAGTCTCTCGCCCCCGTTGGGAAGAATTTGCGGCCCCCAGGGCTCTGGACATGGCGCGGAAGCGGGTTAACGGGGAGATATCGAGATTTGTGGGTGAGTTGGGTGGAGTGTCGGTGAGGCATACGGAGCTGGAGGGGGACAATAGGAATGTCATTAGAAGGGATGGGGTCCATCTCACGGATATTGGGTTGGATATTTTCCTGGTGGGTCTGCAGGCTGGTGTGGAGGAGGCGCTGTCTGTGGGGGGGCGCAGGGGCGGACGCTGAGGCGGCCCCTGGCGTTGGCGGTTTTCCCTGGACAGCAGTGCTTAAAACGGAGGTATGAGCCGCCATCGGGTGAGGCTGGGGGGGAGACGAACCTCGCTTGCTGGGGGACGAGCTCATTTTGGAATGCCTATTGCATGGAGCGATAGGGCAGATTGAGTAAGCACTGCAAGGGATGGTTGTATATGGTTAATAAAGCTGTGGCCCATGCACATTCCAACTGACATATACGTGTTTGTGTTTATTCAGGTTATTGGGGTATGGGCTGGGAAGGTCTCAGGCTTAATCAGTCATGAGGCAGCCATTTAAAAGTGAGTTTGCAGTGATTCAAGATCTGCTGGAGTACCTGAGAAGGGCAAACGAGCTGATTAAGCTGCACCTGGATGGTCTGTCTAGAGTCCTGCTGCACACTCCTAGGGACGTCTTCCCTGAGGAGCCTGTTCAAGTTCCAGCTACAGAGAAAAGACCCAGAGGACCACTGACCCCAGAGGAAAGAGCCTGGAGGAGAAGCAATAATCTGTGCTTTTATTGCAGTTCTCCCCTGCACAAAATCAAGGAATGCACAGTGCGTCCACGGAAGGTCCCTATGTTCCGGCTTTCCCAAGCTGTCAGGTTCCAGCCTTCCCAGGCCCCCACGTTCCGGCCTTTTCAAGCCTCCAGAATCCAGCCGTGTCAGGTCTCCGTGGTCAAGTTTTGCCCAGCCAAGTCCGCTGCCCTACAGGGTGAAATCACGAATGCTGTCCAACAGGAGAATAAATCCACGAGTGCCGCCCAGCAGGAGAAAGACTCCACGTATACTACCCAACAGGGTGAGATCGAGCGTGCTGTGTACCAGCTTCATGCCAAGTCTGCTGCCCTACAGGGTGAGAACATGAGTGCTGCCCAGCAGGAGAATGAATCCACGAGTGCTGCCCAGCAGGAGAAGGACTCCACGTGTAATACGCAACAGGGTGAGCTCGAGTGTGCTGTGTACCAGCTACCAGCCAAGTCCGCTGCCCTATGTGGTGAGATCGAGTCCGCTGCCCTACGGGGTGAGATCAAGAGTGCTGCCCTGCAGCAAAAACAATTCTGGATTGCTGCTCAGCAGCTTTAAGCTGAGTCCGCTGCCCTACAGGGTGAGATCAAGAGTACTGTCCTGCATCTCACAGAATCCTCGGAGCTGACACCGCCACGGGGCCGTCGACGTCGCCGCCGTAGAGCCAAGCCAGTCACTGCCCAGTAGAACGTTGGCACCCAGGTCGCTCAAGAGCCGTGCTGTACCCAGGTTGCTCAAGAGCCAGAACCAGCAGATCGGGCAGCTGTTCTCGCTGTGGGACATGGGCATCCGCAGCAAGGGGGGCACTTGCCCCCCCTGGATCAACAGGCTTAATTTATGATAATTTATTCACTGCAGTTCCTGGGCTCTCCACTAGGCTGCCCCAATGTCACATCCCCACTCCACCTCCAATCCACCACGTGCTCCCACTCACTTTGCAGGCTGGGAGAGGCAGGGCGGAGATGCAGATGCTATGGACCACTGGATGAAATGCTGGCCACAGGACATAAAGGTAATGATTGTCAAATAAATACATTTTTATTAAGCTTGATTCCAGTGTCTTTATTTATGAGAGTCCCTGATCTGAGGTCTAGTTTATCTGTCTGGGGAAGAGGGACACAAAATGATTAATAGTAATCTGGTGGGAGCTTGTGTTAAGCTCACAGAGCTTGCATGAGGTACAGACCAGGGCAATATTGGCAGTATATAGGTGGTCTAGGCAGGGTCTTGCCTGGGCAGTGGGGATGAGGACCCTGCTCCAGATTTTACAAACTAAGAGGGGACCCTGCTTCAGAGCTTACAATCTTAGGCTCGGGTCAGACGAGCGCAGTGTTCACGTCCGTGTAGCCGCACATTTTAATGTCCGTGGGAGCATACAATTATCATCAATAGAGACACACACGAAGTGCGGACGCACAATGAACACGGCAAACGTACGCAAGTTAGGCAAGAACGTAAAACCGCTAGAAAGGACATGCAGAGTGCGCTGCGTCCGCAACGTCCACATAGCTTTGTGTGTGAGTGATGGAACGTGGTCAGACGGACTGCATTTATACGTCCAGCATTTTTGACGGACAAAATGGTTTTCATATTTTATTTCCCTTCTACATCAGTCAAAAAAACGTCAGTCACAAAAACGGACTGTGTGGCCTTTGTCAGAAAGTACGTCCGTTGTGCACAGACGCACAGTCCGCACAGAATGCGTTCGTCTGACCCTAGCCTAAGAGGAGAGGGGACCCTGCTCCAGAGCTTACAATCTAAGGCTTGGGTCAGATGAGCGCATTTTGTACGGACGTACTTACTGACTGACGACAAGGTAGTGGCCACACAGCCTGTTATTTTCACTGACGGATTTTTTGACTGATGTAGCAAGGAAAATAAATTACAATGAAAAAACATTCTGTCCGTCAAAAATGCTGGACGTATAAATGCAGTCCGTATGACCTTGTTGCATCACTCACACACAAAGCTATGCGGACGTTGCAGACGTGGCGCACTCTGCACGTCCGTTCTAGCAGTATTACGTTCTTGCCTAACCTGCGTCCGTTTGCAGCGTCCGTCATGCGTCCGCAGTTCTGTGCGGACGTACTTCGTGTGTGGGGCTCCATTTAACACAATTGTATGCTATCACGGACGTACTTATGTGCGGCAACACGGACGTTAACACTGAGCTCGTCTGACCCCAGCCTTAGAGAGGGGACCCTGCTGCAGAGCTTACAATCTAAGAGGAGAGGGTTGAGGAGAGGAGATGAGTGTGTGTAGGAAGGGGGCTGGTGTGTGTGTGTGTGTGTGTATATATATATATTTGGAGTGGGGGGCCTGTTGTGTGTGCCAGTATCTGTGGGGGGGGGGGGGTCATGTTTTGTGTATACAGAGCTGTCTCTGTGTATACAGAGATGGCCTTAAAAAAACCACTTCCTTTAGTGCCTTGATCCTGGGTGTGTGGTGTGTGGTGCATTGAATGGCATTAACAGACTAGAAAATGCAACACTCAGATCAGACACTTTACACCTTTTTATTTATTTTTTTGTAAATATATGTTTTATTGTTTTGTACAATAAAAAGAAGTATACGAGCAATAAACATGAGTCAGAGTCATCAGCACGCAGGCTGGGCGTTATAACTATCAAAAAAAAATAACATGTATCGCACAAGTTCAAGTTATAGACCAAACCGTGATTTGCATTTATCAACATCAAATCAGAATAACACATTTTTCATGTGGAGGAAATATACAGGGTTATTCAAAGAGCTCCGAATTGCTTGAGAAAGGTAACCGAACGCTGAAAATCAGCGTTCGGTTACGTTTCCTTGCCATTCGGCTATTCAGAGAGCAGGCAGTTCGCCAAATCCTGGCGAATTGCCTGCAAATACGGTGCCTGTTCGAGGGCAGTGAATCCCCATAGAGAAGCACTGCTTTGGCTATTCAGAGAACAAACCAGCAGTGAAAGGTTCCTCTAATTCGGTGGTTTAATTCGACAGGTTTATTCAGGAGAATCCCATAGGCTTCAATGTTAAAAATATTCCCGTTTTAATTCAATATCTAATTAAACCGTTCATTATAAAATTCTGCAGTAAAGAGTCTCTTTATTTATAGATTTTTTTTAGGATATTTTAAGTATTTTTCTGAATTATTTTTTTTAAGTTTACTTCTTATCATTCATTGGATTTTATATGTAAATTTCAGACATTTTCACTCAGTTTCTTTGCAAACAGCGTTTCACTTTTCAAACATTCAAGCAAACTGTTTTTCTAATTTATTCACTTCATTCGTCTGCGGTGTCGGCTTTTTCCAGCGGCTGCTCTGCAGGTGATCGGCTCCTGCTCGGGTTTTTCCGTGGTTTTCAGCAGGTTAATCCAGATGTTTTTGCAGGTTTTCAGCATGCATTCGCCGGGTTTTGCGGCAGCTTTTCCCTGCAATTCGGGGACCCTGTGGTGCTTGCTGAATACACCGCAGGGTCACCGAAATGGGATCGGCAAAAGGAACCGAGTTGAAGAGAACGAAAAGTCACCGAACGTGCAGTGACTTTTCAAATCTCTTTGAATAACCCTGATAGTAGCTAATAAAAAATAAGGGGGGGAGTAATGGGCCTGGAAGCGGGGGGGCAAGACCCCACTGGATGTAAGTTAGAAAAACAGCACATTCACGATGTATCAAGAGGTAAGGGACCTCCAGTAACTGATGAGGTCAGATACATTGCGACACTAACAGAGCACAGAATTCCGATCCTCCCGAATGGAGAATCCAAGTGCTCCAGATCTGCATGTATTGGGTGGTCATCCCGTTCATGGAGTAGTACAATTGTTCGACTCTATGAAGGTCCTCCATTTTAGAGAGCCAAAGTTGCATGGGAGGGCTCGTCCTTTGCTTCCAGAATAGGTGTATCAGGCTTTTGGCAACATTCAGAATGCGGAGACAAACTGATTTTTTTTGTAATCAGAAGTAGCATATTGCACATGATGTAATAACATGGTGGCAGGAAGGAAATCAAGAGGGGGTTCTATGAACATTTGAGTGATTTTATGTATCTTTTCCCAGTAAGGGCGAATTACCAGGCATGACCACCATATATGGATTGCCGAACCTGGACTTTCATCACAGCGCCAACAAACGTCTGACATGTCAGGAAATGCATGACAAAGCTGTTCAGGGGTCTTATACCACAGGGACAGCAATTTGTATGCTGTCTCCTGCATTTTCGTTGATACCGAGCAGTGGTGAGTGGTTTCCAACGCCATTTCCCAGCGGCCCATAAACCTAGGTGGGGGGGGGGTCCTATTCGAGCGCTGGAGCAGTTCGTATAAGTAAGACACACCATGGGGCAATAGGTCAGCTTTCATGCAATGCTTCTCAAATTCTGTTAAAGGACGGGTCAGTTTCGGTCGTTGGGGTATGGATCTGATAACGATCTGTTGGTATCAGAAATATCGCAAGAAAGTCACTGCCCTGTCACCCAGTATGTCATTAAGCGAGGCAAGTTGTTGGTCTCGAAATACGTCACGAATGCGTTGGTGTCGGTGTTTGCAGTAAGTCTGTAAATACCGACAGGGTGTAGGACGTGGGTGTGGAGGCTTGGCATAGCAACGGCGAAAGCGGCGATAGGTCTGAGGATAAGTCCAAGAGACACATTACTCGATGCCAGATTCGCAATGTAGCGGATGTGTATGTTAAGTCTCGTACACGGCGTAACCCTTGCAGTTTAGGCAACCAAGGGAGGACAGCAAGAGGGATCCCCGCTTCGTCATGTTCAACTTCCCCCCAAGCTTTAAGTTTGCAAGGTTTTGCCCATTCCAGGATACGCAGAAGGTGACAAGCCATATGATACAACGCAAAGTCTGGAATGGCAAGACCTCCCCGCGTTTTAGGTAGGGTAAGGATAGAAAATTTCAGCCTAGATCTAGACCCCCTCCATACAGAATTCGTGACCTGCGTCTGTAAGCCACGAAAAAAAAATTATGGGAGGTCAATGAGGATCGTCTGAAGGAGGTAAAGAATACGCGGGAGCACATTCATTTTGATTACCTGGACGCGGCCCAACCAAGATATGTGTGGGTAGTTCCAGGCCTTTAAATCCTTAGAGTATCAAGCATAGGTAAAAAGTTGTCCCTGAACATATGAGTATGATCAGAGGTCAACCAGATTCCCAAGTACTTAATCCTGTCCTCAACCCATTGGATCGAAAAGCTTGGCCGTAGGGATTGAGCCGCCAAACGGGACATGGACACGTTTAACAGGAAGGATTTTGTAAAATTGATTTTCAGGTTGGAAAGGGCGCCACAAACTTCAAAGGTTTCCAATAAATTGGGCAAGGTCGTTTCTGGTTGCGCCACAAAGAAAAGGAGATCTGCGAAAGCTGCTACCTTGTGTTCCATCTGACCGGCCCGGACCCCCCCCCCCCCCCACGAGCCAGCCCTGACCGAAGACAAGAAGGTTTCCAATGACAAGACAAACAACAATGGAGAGAGCGGGCATCCCTGTCTAGTTCCATTCCTTAACACAAGTCCGTGCCGTCGGATCCGAATATAAAACCCGGATCCAGGTGCATAGATTAGGTCCCAACCCAACATGTGAAAGAGTCACAAACAAAAATTCCCAATTTACTCTGTCAAAGGCCTTCTCCGTGTCAGTAGAGAGGAGGAGAAGGCCTTCTCGTCGCCTCGCAGCCCTATGCATAATTGTCAATGCCCGTATTGTGTTATCCCGTGCCTCCCGTCCTGCTACAAACCCCACCTGGTCTTGATGTATCAAACCCGGGACATAAGGTTTAAGTTGCGTGGCCAGAATCTTCATGTATAGTTTAAGGTCACAATTTAATAGAGAAATGGGGTGATAGCTTTCACATCTCTCAACATACTCGCCACCCAGGACATACTTGAAAACGAGAGAAATCTCAATGTATCCTTCCTGGTAAAATCCTTTCTCAAAAAAAAAAAAATCTTTACCTTCCTTAGGTATCAAAGATATGTTAGCTGCTTGGGTTTGAGAGGGAATGGCGTAGCCTTCCAAAATGGCGTTAAAAGCCACCAGGAATCGAGGGTAAAGGATTGTAGCAAATCGTTTATAGTATTGTAGAGGAAGGCCATCTGGGCCCAGGCACTTGCCTGTTTTAGAAGATTTTACCGCATCACTCAATTCTTCTATAGTTAAAGGCGAATCTAACAATTGGGCTGCGTCGGGAGTCAGGCGACGCGTGACATGTCATAAAAATGCATGAATCTTTTGCGAACAAAGTTTGCGTCCCGCGTCTGTCACTCACCGGAGTTGGCAGGGCATATAGGGCTGCAAAGTAAGAGCGAACTGCAGGGAGAATGCGGTTCGGAAGGTGTTTTGTAGTATCGTGGGTGTCTTTGATTTTTGCAATGTAAGTAGCTGAATGGCGCACACGTAGCATACGAGCCAGCAGTCTCCCACTTGTCACCATGGGCAAAACGTAAACAATGACGATGATAAGTGGAGTTAAGAAGAGTTGCCAGTTCCCGACATAGGGCTGTCAAGTCAGTTAACTGAGCAGGGTCAAGGGATTCCTTATGTAAAGTCTCCAAGTGGTGAATGCGAGCTAGGAGATCTACTGTAGCCGTCTCTCTGTATTTCTTTTGCTCTGACGCCTTACGAATGTAAAACTCGCGTGCGACGCATTTATGCGTTTCCCAGATTGACAGTGGGGACACATCTGGCGTTTCATTGTCCTGAAAGTATTGAGCTAGGGTCTGTTCACAGTCGTTAGAAGTCAGTGGATCAGTCAAGAGAAAATCATTTAAGTCGCCAGGCCGGAACAGTAGGACGAGGAAGAGGGGAAAGGAGGCGCAATGCGACCATGATCGGACCATGTCATAGATACAATCCGGACCGATTGTAAGTCAGGTAAGTACTGTAGATACTCGAGTATACCGCTAGATTTTGGTGACAAAAATTTTCCTTAAAATTGGAGGGGTCGCGTTCTATTCGAGGAAGTTCCGGTAGTCTCGCTGAAGTGAATGCGGGCTCCCTGATGCTTGCAAACACTTCAGAAACTCCTGGATTCGGGAGAGGTGGGATCCATCATGGCCAGAGGGCACGCTCGGTTTAAGCCAATCATTCACCTCGCTCACCTCCGCCGGCCATCTAATCTCTAGCAAAGAAGACAGGTGGCCGACGGCTTCATACTTAGTAACAACTGCAATCATTCTAGAGCAGAGCACCCTGACCTAAGGGGGAGCCTGACTGTGTTAAGAGAACCTGGAAGGATTTTAATTGTTTACCGGTACAGTAAAATGTTGTTCCTCGCGTTATATTCGAGTCTTCAGTATTCTCTCATTTCCATAATAAATATCTATCCATCGCGTTATATTCGGGTCGTGCTATACTCGAGTATCTACGGTAATAATGTAGCAAAAAAAAGTAATCTAGTCGGGAATAAATCTGTGCAGGGTGGGAGAAGTATGTGTAGTCCTTGTCCTCCGTATGCATTGCCCTCCAACAGTCTACTAATCTGTGTGTGTGGAGTAGTTTAGAGATAGAGCGGGTGACATGAGGGGGGATAGCAGAGCGTCCCGAGGATGTGTCGAGGCGGGGGTCTAATGGAACATTCAAATCACCCCCTAGTACCAAACAGCCCTCAGAGAGGTCAGTGATAAGAGGAAGTAATTTAGCCATAAATCTGTGTTGTCCTTTGTTTGGTGCATAAAAGTTCACAAAATTTCTCAGGAATGTTTAAACCTCGGGCGTTTATGGATATTAACGTAAGCACTTCCGCACGTGAGTCCATTATCCAGGGAGTATGATGTAGCAATCTAGAATGACCCCCTACTCCCACGGGAAGGGACGGGGAGCAAATAAACTGAGGGAAAGGGATGTAGGTAATATAACTATATACACTCGGAGAGGCAGGGTTGACGGGGGCAGGAAGAATCCAACAGACCAACCAGTGGCCTGAGTATCCTGACCACCTAACTTGTCAACCAACCTCGATGGGGGAACACGCGGCCTAGCGGCTTGTAAGTATTACACTCTAACCAAACACGAGAGCCTCCGCAGACCCTCAAATAAACATCAAATATCAATACAACAATACTTCGAACGATGTGCAAGAAAAATGTAAAAATGTTTCAAACCAGCAGATCCCGGAAAGATCAAGTCGACAAAAAAAAAAAAAGGTCCGTAATAGGGAGCATCAAGCGGTCTTTGGTCTTAAGTCCCAGCCTCGGGAAGGGGGGGAGAGGGGTAGAAAGTCCACTTTGGGCCTCGAGTTGAGGGGCAATCCCGAGGGGAGTGAGCGCCTCCAGCCCAACACTACGGTCCGGTGGCGGTAGAAGAAATTGAGGCGGGGGGTAGCGGAGGAGCCGCGATTCCTCTCCCCCTGCCTCTGGGAGGCCGCAGCCTTGCTTTGTTTTCCCGTTTGGGAATCGCTGGGTACTGGAATCGTTCGCTCTGGAGGGTCTAACGGAGGAGCTCCAGCCTTAAGCTGCCGTCATCATTAGCGGCCAGACCACGCCCCCCACACCTTTATTCTTCTATTAGACTTGCATCATGTTTCGCAGCCTCTGTATTACTACGCTTTATTTTATGACTGTCCCCTTCATGACATTGTCAAAAGGGCAGAATATGGATGCCACTAAAATTTTGCACCCCCCTGGAAAAATTTCTGCGGACGCCCATGCTGCGGGATGATAGCTGAGTATTTTATTTTTGGGGGTTGTTTTTCAGCTGCTGCTAAGTGTTTCAGTTAGCGCTAGCCAGGACTGGACTGGAAAAAATTTAAAAAAAAAAAAAATCGGCCCTGGACTTCATCCAGACCAGCCCACTTTAATTATGCAGACACGGGAAAAAATGGTATTTAAACCATAAGTATTGCCCAAAAACATCAATCTTTATTACTCCCCCAGGTCGCTCTCACAGTGTGTGGATTCATATGCAGCATTAATTATACTGCAGAGAGGCGCTTCCCAGCAGTGTGCGGATTCATATGCTGCATTAATTATACTGCAGAGAGGCGCTTCCCAGCAGTGTGTGGATTCATATGCTGCATTAATTATACTGCAGAGAGGCGCTTCCCAGCAGTGTGTGGATTCATATGCTGCATTAATTATACTGCAGAGAGGCGCTTCCCAGCAGTGTGTGGATTCATATGCTGCATTAATTATACTGCAGAAAGGCGCTTCCCAGCAGTGTGTGGATTCATATGCTGCATTAATTATACTGCAGAGAGGCGCTTCCCAGCAGTGTGTGGATTCATATGCTTCATTAATTATACTGCAGAGAGGCGCTTCCCCGCAGTGTGTGGATTCATATGCTGCATTAATTATACTGCAGAGAGGCGCTTCCCAGCAGTGTGTGGATTCATATGCTTCATTAATTATACTGCAGAGAGGCGCTTCCCAGCAGTGTGTGGATTCATATGCTGCATTAATTATACCGCAGAGAGGCGCTTCCCAGCAGTGTGTGGAATTATGCTGCATTAATTATACTGCAGAGAGGCGCTTCCCAGCAGTGTGTGGATTCATATGCTTCATTAATTATACTGCAGAGAGGCGCTTCCCCGCAGTGTGTGGATTCATATGCTGCATTAATTATACTGCAGAGAGGCGCTTCCCAGCAGTGTGTGGATTCATATGCTGCATTAATTATACTGCAGAGAGGCGCTTCCCAGCAGGTGTGCGGATTCATATGCTGCATTAATTATACTGCAGAGAGGCGCTTCCAGCAGTGTGCGGATTCATATGCTTCATTAATTATACTGCAGAGAGGCGCTTCCCAGCAGTGTGCGGATTCATATGCTTCATTAATTATACTGCAGAGAGGTGCTTCCAGCAGTGTGTGGATTCATATGCAGCATTAATTATACTGCAGAGAGGCGCTTCCCAGCAGTGTGTGGATTCATATGCTTCATTAATTATACTGCAGAGAGGCGCTTCCCCGCAGTGTGTGGATTCATATGCTGCATTAATTATACTGCAGAGAGGCGCTTCCCAGCAGTGTGTGGATTCATATGCTGCATTAATTATACCGCAGAGAGGTGCTTCCCAGCAGTGTGTGGATTCATATGCTGCATTAATTATACTGCAGAGAGGTGCTTCCAGCAGTGTGTGGATTCATATGCTGCATTAATTATACTGCAGAGAGGCGCTTCCCAGCAGTGTGTGGATTCATATGCTGCATTAATTATACTGCAGAGAGGCGCTTCCCAGCAGTGTGTGGATTCATATGCTGCATTAATTATACCGCAGAGAGGCGCTTCTTCCCAGCAGTGTGTGGATTCATATGCTGCATTAATTATACTGCAGAGAGGTGCTTCTTCCCAGCAGTGTGTGGATTCATATGCTGCATTAATTATACCGCAGAGAGGCGCTTCCCAGCAGTGTGTGGATTTATATGCTGCATTAATTATACCGCAGAGAGGCGCTTCCCAGCAGTGTGTGGATTCATATGCTGCATTAATTATACTGCAGAGAGGCACTTCCCAGTAGTGTGCAAATTCATATGCTGCATTAATTATTATGTTGCAGAGAGGCGCTTCCCAGCAGTGTGTGGATTCATATGCTGCATTAATTATACTGCAGAGAGGCGCTTCCCAGCAGTGTGTGGATTCATATGCAGCATTAATTATACCGCAGAGAGGCGCTTCCCAGCAGTGTGTGGATTCATATGCTGCATTATACTACAGAGAGGCGCTTCCCAGCAGTGTGTGGATTCATATGCTGCATTAATTATACGGCAGAGGTGCTTCCCAGCAGTATGTGGATTCTTATGCTGCATTAATTATACTGCAGAGGTGCTTCCCAGCAGTGTGTGGATTCATATGCTGCATTAATCATACTGCAGAGAGGCGCTTCCCAGCAGTGTGTGGATTCATATGTTGCATTAATTATAACGCAAAGAGGCGCTTCCCCGCAGTGTGCAGATTCATATGCTGCATTAATTATACTGCAGAGAGACGCTTCCCAGCAGTGTGTGGATTCATATGCTGCATTAATTATACCGCAGAGAGACGCTTCCCAGCAGTGTGTGGATTCATATGCTGCATTAATTATACTGCAGAGGTGCTTCCCCGCAGTGTGTGGATTCATATGCTGCATTAATTATACTGCAGAGGTGCTTCCCAGCAGTATGTGGATTCATATGCTGCATTAATTATACCGCAGAGAGACGCTTCCCAGCAGTGTGCGGATTCATATGCTGCATTAATTATACCGCAGAGCGGCGCTTGTTCCCAGCAGTGTGTGGATTCATATGCTGCATTAATTATACTGCAGAGGTGCTTCCCAGCAGTATGTGGATTCATATGCTGCATTAATTATACCGCAGAGAGGCGCTTCCAGCAGTGTGCGGATTCATATGCTGCATTAATTATACCCCAGAGAGGCGCTTCCCAGCAGTATGTGGATTCATATGCTGCATTAATTATACCGCAGAGAGACGCTTCCCAGCAGTGTGTGGATTCATATGCTGCATTAATTATACTGCAGAGGTGCTTCCCAGCAGTGTGTGGATTCATATGCTGCATTAATTATACCGCAGAGAGACGCTTCCCAGCAGTGTGCGGATTCATATGCTGCATTAATTATACTGCAGAGGTGCTTCCCAGCAGTATGTGGATTCATATGCTGCATTAATTATACCGCAGAGAGGCGCTTCCCAGCAGTATGTGGATTCATATGCTGCATTAATTATACCGCAGAGAGACGCTTCCCAGCAGTGTGTGGATTCATATGCTGCATTAATTATACTGCAGAGGTGCTTCCCAGCAGTATGTGGATTCATATGCTGCATTAATTATACTGCAGAGAGACGCTTCACAGCAGTGTGCGGATTCATATGCTGCATTAATTATACCGCAGAGCGGCGCTTGTTCCCAGCAGTGTGTGGATTCATATGCTGCATTAATTATACTGCAGAGGTGCTTCCCCGCAGTGTGTGGATTCATATGCTGCATTAATTATACTGCAGAGGTGCTTCCCAGCAGTATGTGGATTCATATGCTGCATTAATTATACCGCAGAGAGACGCTTCACAGCAGTGTGCGGATTCATATGCTGCATTAATTATACTGCAGAGCGGCGCTTCCCAGCAGTATGTGGATTCATATGCTGCATTAATTATACCGCAGAGAGACGCTTCCCAGCAGTGTGCGGATTCAAATGCTGCATTAATTATACCACAGAGCGGCGCTTCCCAGCAGTATGTGGATTCATATGCTGCATTAATTATACCGCAGAGACGCTTCCCAGCAGTGTGCGGATTCATATGCTGCATTAATTATACTGCAGAGGCGCTTCCCCGCAGTGTGTGGATTCATATGCTGCATTAATTATACTGCAGAGGTGCTTCCCAGCAGTATGTGGATTCATATGCTGCATTAATTATACCGCAGAGCGGCGCTTGTTCCCAGCAGTGTGTGGATTCATATGCTGCATTAATTATACCGCAGAGCGGCGCTTGTTCCCAGCAGTGTGTGGATTCATATGCTGCATTAATTATACTGCAGAGGTGCTTCCCAGCAGTATGTGGATTCATATGCTGCATTAATTATACTGCAGAGAGGCGCTTCCCAGCAGTATGTGGATTCATATGCTGCATTAATTATACTGCAGAGAGACGCTTCCCAGCAGTGTGCGGATTCATATGCTGCATTAATTATACTGCAGAGAGGCGCTTCCCAGCAGTGTGTGGATTCATATGCTGCATTAATTATACTGCAGAGGTGCTTCCCAGCAGTATGTGGATTCATATGCTGCATTAATTATACTGCAGAGAGGCGCTTCCCAGCAGTGTGTGGATTCATATGCTGCATTAATTATACTGCAGAGAGGCGCTTCCCAGCAGTGTGTGTATTCATATTCTGCATTAATTATACTGCAGAGAGGCGCTTCCCAGCAGTGTGTGGATTCATATGCTGTATTAATTATACCGCAGAGAGGCGCTTCCCAGCAGTGTGTGGATTCATATGCTGCATTAATTATACCGCAGAGAGGCGCTTCCCAGCAGTGTGTGGATTCATATGCTGCATTAATTATACCGCAGAGAGGCGCTTCCCAGCAGTGTGTGGATTCATATGCTGCATTAATTATACTGCAGAGAGGCGCTTCCCAGCAGTGTGTGGATTCATATGCTGCATTAATTATACTGCAGAGAGGTGCTTCCCAGCAGTGTGTGGATTCATATGCTGCATTAATTATACTGCAGAGAGGCGCTTCCCAGCAGTGTGAGGATTCATATGCTGCATTAATTATACCGCAGAGAGGCGCTTCCCAGCAGTGTGTGGATTCATATGCTGCATTAATTATACTGCAGAGAGGTGCTTCCCAGCAGTGTGTGGATTCATATGCTGCAGTAATTATACTGCAGAGAGGCGCTTCCCAGCAGTGTGTGGATTCATATGCTGCAGTAATTATACTGCAGAGAGGCGCTTCCCAGCAGTGTGTGGATTCATATGCTGCATTAATTATACTGCAGAGAGGCGCTTCCCAGCAGTGTGTGGATTCATATGCTGCATTAATTATACTGCAGAGAGGTGCTTCCCAGCAGTGTGTGGATTCATATGCTGCATTAATTATACCGCAGAGAGGCGCTTCCCAGCAGTGTGTGGATTCATATGCTGCATTAATTATACCACAGAGAGGTGCTTCCCAGCAGTGTGTGGATTCATATGCTGCATTAATTATACTGCAGAGAGGTGCTTCCCAGCAGTGTGTGGATTCTTATGCTGCATTAATTCTACCGCAGAGAGGTGTTGCCCGGCCGTGTGCGGATGTGAGCATGAAGCCGGTTTTCAATTTCCTAAAAATGAAGGTTCTCTTTTGCACTTTTTTTGGGAGGGACGCCACATTTCTCTGCCTATGGGCTCCTGAGATGTAAATCTGGCCCTGCATCCAGGCCGGGGGCCTTTGTGACCCTGCCTGTACAAAGAAATACTAATGGCTACTTTGTTGGCATCATCAGTCTGAGCCAGCCGCACAATCATCCTGCAGGGGAAGGTACAGACTCAGAGCCCCCCTGTCATTTTAAAAGAAAAAAAAAAAATCGTAAGACTTATTTTTTTTATTTTCCCCCAGAAGTCCTTTTATATATTCTCTGTTATAGATACTTTGAGTCAATAAGACGTTGATCTCTCGCGGTGCGCAGACGCTATTGATCAGACGCCCTGCCTGGGTTCTTCATGTAAGTCACAGTATGTTCCATTCATCAGCTCCGGGATGAGTCCAGCATAACCGAGGGGAGAAACAGGGATTCTTTAACCCTATCATAGCCAGCAGAGGCGGGTGCTGATAAATGCATGGAGTGTTGGCCTCGGATGTTCATGTAAACAATCCATAAAAGGAGAGAAGACGTCCTGCCCTCGGGGTGGGGAGGGGGTCAGTTAAAGTTGAATTTGAAGTGATAGTTTCCTGAGCTGAAAGGGTTAAATTCAAAAGGCCAGTGCTGGTGGTGACCCGTGCCCTGTTGGTTCTCTGGGTCCAAAGGATCTTCTCCAGCGTCCACTTTCTGACGCATCTCTGATAAGAAAGACAATAAAAAGGGAGCAAAACGGGCGAGTAATGCAGAGCGACTAGAGAGGGGGCCAATACAGAGCGACTAGAGAGGGGGGAGGGGGCCAATGCAGAGCGACTAGAGAGGGGGGAGGGGGCCAATGCAGAGCGACTAGAGAGGGGGGAGTGGGCCAATGCAGAGCGACTAGAGAGGGGGGAGTGGGCCAATGCAGAGCGACTAGAGAGGGGGGAGTGGGCCAATGCAGAGCGACTAGAGAGGGGGGAGTGGGCCAATGCAGAGCGACTAGAGAGGGGGGAGTGGGCCAATGCAGAGCGACTAGAGAGGGGGGAGTGGGCCAATGCAGAGCGACTAGAGAGGGGGGAGTGGGCCAATGCAGAGCGACTAGAGAGGGGGGAGTGGGCCAATGCAGAGCGACTAGAGGGGGAGGGGGCCAATGCAGAGCGACTAGAGGGGGAGGGGGCCAATGCAGAGCGACTAGAGGGGGAGGGGGCCAATGCAGAGCGACTAGAGAGGGGGGAGGGGGCCAATGCAGAGCGACGAGAGGGGGGAGGGGGCCAATGCAGAGCGACTAGAGAGGGGGGAGGGGGCCAATGCAGAGGGGGGAGGGGGCCAATGCAGAACGACTAGAGGGGGGGGGGGCCAATGCAGAGCAACTAGAGGGGGCCAATTCAGAGCGACTAGAGGGGAAAAAGAATCATTCTGGGGAGAGCTATGTGATGCATCAAGGTAAATTTTAGGGATGATCACTTGACCCGTAGCGCTAGAGGAGGGGAGTAAGTCCGGTTTTAGGATGCCACGTACCTGGGTCCGTTAAAACCTCCTTGGCAGCTGCGATATCAATAAACCTCTTCTCTGCCTCCTTTTTCTCGTCCTCTGATTGGAAGTTGTCCGGGTGCCATTGCTGCGCCAGCTTCCTGTACGCCTTGATCACTTCCTGCTTGTTGGCATTCCTGTACGGACGGAAAATTCAGGTTTTTTTATTGTTCATAGAAATTTGCATTAAACAAACAGAAAAAAGACGCCTGAAGAGAAAACGAAACGAGCTTCCAGTAATGTTTATCTCGTTGCTCTGTCCCCAGATTGCTGTGATTCACATTCACAGTGTCTCAGGGTCAGCGCGCACGGATCTCCCAGCAAGCAGCACATGGCAATGATCGGGACGTAACGGTCCAGTGCATGTCCTTAAATCACATTTTACCAGTAGCTCCTTTGTCATTAAGCCATAAATGTGACATTAACCCCTTATCAGATGCAGGTGGAGCTGTTGGTTTCCTTCAGGTCATTACAGGCTGCAGGTCATGGAGCTTTCATTGCTCCCAGCGCGGTGCAGGTATGCGAGGACACGTATCCCGGGCTGCGCGGCCCGACGCCTAGTGCAGATCACCTTTTGACGCCCAGGATTTTGTAGTAGTCTCTTTTCTTGGATTGCTTGAGCAGTTTCTGAGCTCGTTCAAGTCCCTCCTTGATTTCCTCACTCTCCCCGTCCAGTTCTTTCGCCTGCTGGTAATCCTCCACGGCTGCAGCCGAGCGAGAAAAACAAACATCAAAAAAAGTGTTATAAGAAAAGGAGCAGGAACTTAAGGAAGCCATGAGGGCACGTCTCCTCATGCTCCCCCACTCACACGAATCCCAGCATTGCTATACACCTACCTTACATAGACAGACACACACACTCAAAAAAAAAAAAAAAAAAAAAACACCTCCTTTTACCTCACTGTCATGGAGCTGATGTAACGCTCCATGCTTCAAACCCCAAGAGACTTTATGTTCATTTATATCGTGTGGTTTTAAATATATTTTACATTGTTTGGTTTTAGTTTAATTTAGTTTAGTGTAAAATGGCGTAGCTTTGGTTTTAAAAATACCAACTGTATATTCCTGTAGGTAAATGTGTTTTTGTGTATACAGTAAACAAGCTTTACTGCTGTGTAATTTATGCACCAGGGCTTTTCCCATTATCTAGCTGCATGTTTAATTCAAGGGATCTCTGATAGTGTGTGTTTAATCTGATGTGTTAGAACAATGGATATACAAATGTTGTGTGAGCTGAAAGGCTAAGAGAATGTAAAGAATGTTTATTGTAAATAACTGACATAATGTAAATAGTATGGGTATGCAAATTATGACTAGTAATTAGTATGGGTATGCAAATTATGACTGTTGGACTTCAGCATAAATGGTGGTTGTTCATTAAAAAGTCAGAGAACTCTCAGAGCTCAGAGAGAGAGAGGATCCTGTTTTAAAGCATACAGCCGCGCCTGGTGTCTTTATTACAAACTACGCTACACTCCACACCACCCTCAGAAGGCAGAGAGCGGCCTTCTGGAGATTCCTAACGGCTCCAGGGCAGAGGAACAGAAGCAGGCAGGTCAAGCCGCTCGAGGCGCTGAGGACAGCGCTCCCAGTAGCCGGGCTGACCGCAACGAAGGGGTGTCTGGAGAGTCAGGACAGACGGAAGGGAACGGTTCCTTCACACTGACATTACTCTTAAAATGACCAACGCGACCCGGCAGAACTAGGGCTGAAACAACCAATCGATTAATCGGCTGTTGATTAATGGTCCTGTGCGCAGCACACACTGAGTTAAACATAAATAACCTCAGTTTAGGAGCTGATTGGAGGAGACGCGCCGCTGCTTTAGGTATGATTTAGTTCTAGGGTTATGTCAGACACAACCAGTTTGTTTTTATTCCTGTCACACAGTAGCAGTACGGAAGCCCAGAAAGGCCATGCATTTTTAACTTTTTTTGTTTTCATACACTGTTTGTTTGGGGGGCCTGGGGCCCCACAGCTTGGTTTGTAGCCACCTCCAGCAGGGAAATAGTGAGGTGAATTAGATGCCCAGCAGCCGCAAGCCCTGTGGCTTTGTTTAAGAAGACGGAGCCACAGGAACCTGAGAGGGTTGAAGGTGTCACGCTGTTGAGTGCCGCTGCACCACCTACATACGTCGCTTAGTGCGACCAGCGGTGCCCCTGAGCTCACACACAAATGTGCTGAACTGGAGCTGCCCTACGACGGCAGATAGGCATACCTACCTGACACTACCCAACAGCACCTGGGCCCTGCTACTGGACCCAAGTCTGCCAGACATCCAAATGAGGGAATCATAGTGTGTGAGTGTGTGTGGGTCATTGTCCATATAGGAGTGTGGGGTCACTGTATGTGAGTGTGTGTGGCCATCAGGATCAAAGTAGCTGCTTTCAGTGTGTGCTTCTTCTCTGACACTTCCCAACTGAAAATGGCCTCTCTGGGCTTCCTTACTAACAGTGTATGGAAAAAAAAAAAAAAAATGAAACAAAAAAAAATAAATATAAAATTAAAAATGCATGGCCTTTCTGGGCTTCCGTAGTAGCAGAACTAGAAGACAAGCAATAGGATCCTGCCACTGGGTGAAGGAGCTGGATGCCTGCGTTTTATCCTTACTTGAAGCTGGAGTCCTGTGCCACCACCCCAACCTCCCTGCCACACCCTCTTTGGTCGGGAACTGCCGTTCCCTCGCTTTGGTCTGGTCCCTTTCCCCAAACTCACTCCCACTTAGATCCGGCCTTTTTTCCATACCCACTCCCTCTCACACTCAGGTCAAGTCACTTGAGGAAAGGCACTCCCTTCCACCTCCAGTCCCTCTTTCCACTCAGTTTGTTCACTTAATTATTTAAAAAAAGGGACACTCTACCCACCCTGACCACTTTAACTTATTAACCCCGATTTCATGCTGACATCATTGTGATGGAACCGTTCCCTTCCATCTGTCCTGACTCTCCAGACACCCCTTCCTTCGTTGCAGTCAGCCCGGCTACTGGGAGCACTGTCCTCAGCGCCTCGAGCAGCTTGACCCGCCTGCTTCTGTTCTCTGCCCTGGAGCGTTAGGAATCTCCAGAAGGCCGCTCGGTACTTCTGAGGGTGATAGTGTATAGTGTAGCGTCGCTGAAATAAAGACACCAGGCGCGGCTGTATGCTTTAAAACAGGATCCTCTCTCTCTGAGCTCAGAGTTCTCTGACTTTTTAATGAACAAAACGCCACCATTTATGCTGAAGTCCAACAGTCATAATTTGCATACCCATACTAATTTACATTAGGTCAGTTATTGACAATAAACATTCTTTAGCCTTACAGCTCACACAACATTTGTATAATCCATTGTTCTAACACATCAGATTAAACACACACTATCACAGATCCCTTGAATTAAACATGCAGCTAGATAATGGGAAAAGCCCTGGTGCATAAATTACACAGCAGTAAAGCTTGTTTACTGTATACACAAAAACACATTTACCTACAGGAATATAAGTATTTTTACAACCAAAGCTATGCCATTTTACACTAAACTAAATTAAACTAAAACCAAACGATGTAAAATATATCTAAAATCACACAATATAAATGAACATAAAGTCTCTTGGGGTTTGAAGCATGGAGCGTTACATCAGCTCCATGACAATCATCATCTATGACCAACGGCTTGTAGCAGTGTTCATTTGAGAAAGCAAACATGGGCTTAAGCTACGTATGCGGCATCAACCCGTCCCTCTGACCAAGCACCCGCAGCATCAACCCATCCCTCTGACCAAGCACCCGCAGCAATCAACCCATCCCTCTGACCAAGCACCCGCAGCATCAACCCATCCCTCTGACCAAGCACCGCAGCATCAACCCATCCCTCTGACCAAGCACCCGCAGCATCAACCCATCCCTCTGACCAAGCACCCGCAGCATCAACCCATCCCTCTGACCAAGCACCCGCAGCATCAACCCATCCCTCTGACCAAGCACCCGCAGCATCAACCCATCCCTCTGACCAAGCACCCGCGCATCAACCCATCCCTCTGACGCAAGCAACCCGCAGCATCAACCCATCCCTCTGACCAAGCACCCGCAGCATCAACCCATCCCTCTGACCAAGCACTCGCGGCATCAACCCATCCCTCTGACCAAGCACTCGCGGCATCAACCCATCCCTCTGACCAAGCACTCGCGGCATCAACCCATCCCTCTGACCAAGCACTCGCGGTATCAACCCATCCCTCTCAATTTGCTCAGAAACCTGAATTCTACCGCCCCGTCCGCACTCCCTGCGCGATCTTACCCTTCTCAAACTCCTCGTTTAGGATGTAAGCCGTGGCTCGGTCTTTCAGGACGTGTGGATTCTGGGGATCTCTCTGGTGGGCTTCTGTGCAGACTGTGATGGCCCGTTCCATCTGCTGACTCTGATGGGAGACATAGAAGCCATGTAATTGCGGTGCTCTGTAGGAAAATGAGGATCGAGCCACTGTCTTTTTGTATTGTGGTATTGCAAGTAAGGTGCAGGTCCTGGATCTGAGGTTATAGGATGAGGGAACTGCTGAGGCAAGCAGCCTATTCAGGTAGGGTGGTAGCTTCCCAGAAAAGCTCTTAAACACCAGGTTAGAGAGGTGAAGGGTACGTTTAGATTCCAGCGATGGCCAGTTTAGCTCTCTTAACATGTCACAATGGCGGGTCATGTAGTTACATTGTAGCACAAAGCGGCAGAATGAGTTATACAATGTAGTAAGTTTCTGAAGGTGTGTTTGCGGGGCGGCTGCATACACTGCATCTCCGTAATCAATAGCCGGCATAAGCATTTGTTGTACAATCTGCTTTCTTACCGCGCGGCTCAGGCAAGATTTGTTTTTTATAGGTTGATAAATTGACAAGCAAGGGGCAAAATGAAACATGTCGAACACTGCAGATCGGCGCTCTACCAGGAGACACATCAAAAGCACACTTACATGAGATTTTTGTTGAGGTGCAGCTGTCAGCTTTCCTGGAGTTACAGGAAGCTGTGCCATAAATAACGGGTATGACAATTCCCTAGTGATGTGCACCGTGCCCGCGCCAACCAGGAAACTGAACTGGATACAAAGCCCTGGTGTTTAAGAGAAGGGCGTGGGAAAACTTGTGGCTCGAGCCAAAGTGTTCACATGCCTGGGGCCCTGCGCTGGCTCCCTGTGTGCACTTTTAGGCTGCTGTTTGCTCAGCGTAACACCCAGGGGAAGGTGCCGCACAGTCACTGTGATCCAGTGCCGGAAGACTCGTTTATTGGTATTTTTCCAGCTTTGTACTGCCTCACTTTGAAAACACAAAAGCACACACAGAGCCGAGGTGGCAAAACACACCCCACACACAGTGTGTTAGTGTGTTGACGTTGGGTTCGGAGGACGCATAGACCATCACATGTTTATTAGAAGTGTCCACCCCCTGGGCCGCAGCACGCACATCCACCCCAAACACGCTGCCAACTAGCACGCACCTTGGACAAACAGTGACAGATCCTCTCCTTTGCCCTCTTCCTGTAGAGCTCAACCTGCGACTCGGTTTTAATGGCGGCTTCAAATTTTTCGATGGCATCTTCGTACCTGCAGCCGGGACAGAACGTGCACAATAGCGTTACATTATTTGTGGTCTGTCCGATCGCAACAAGGAGAAACATGCTGATCTTCCCGCTGGCACTGATAGAAACTGAAATAGCTGGACGCTGAATTCCCCTTCCCCACCCCGTGACGTGCTGCTGCTGCTGGGAGGGTCGTGTCCAGCCGGACTCTTGAGGGAGATCAGCGCTGGATTCAGAGGAGTGTTTGAAAGAAACTAAAGGGTTAAAACAGAACATAGGCATCTGAGAGACATTAGTGTTTAATCTCGCCAGTTTTAACCCTTTAGTGCGGCTTTAAGATCTATCCGGCACGGTGGGGGTCTGCTTTTATACAGTAGTATTGAACCATGGCGCCCCCAAGACCAGAGCTGTCACTGGCTCCCCATCCACTGCAGAATCCTTACCCTGACCTACAAAGCTCTCACTAACTCAGCTCCCCACACTACCTGTCCTCACTAATCACCAAATAGTGACCTGCGCCTAGCTTCTCCCCGCATCACCTCTTCCCATGATACACTGCAGGATTTCTCGCGCGCAGCCCCCATCCTCTGGAACGCTCTCCCTCGTACTGTCAGACTTTCCCTTCCTTCAGACGCTCCCTTAAGACATTCCTATTCAGGCAATCCTACCACCCGACTCACTGATACACCTCCCTGCCTCTCGCAGCCCATCACTCCAACCTCACAGTCCTCTCCTCCTGTTTCCACCCCCAACCCTTCTAGATTGTAAATTCCCATGGGAATAGGGCCCTCGTTTCCTCCTGTACTGATTTATCAAAAAGTTGGGTCAGTCTCGGTGTATTGTAACCCTGTCTATATTGTGCGATTGTTCTGCGCGGTGGAATATGCTGGCGCTACATAAAGAATAAATAATCCAGCTATGCAACAACCGGCCAGACAGTCGCAGGGCGCCACACTGCCACCTGGTGGCCACATAAGGGGATTTATTTTGCTCCTTTTAATCATTTAATATTAAAATACGGTTTTAACATAGCTCTGCCTTATCTGACAGTCCTGCATCTTCTGCCTTCATGTTTTTTTTGGGTTCCCCCACCTTCGTTTGGTTCAGGAGGCGTGGAGCAACCCTAACGAGATGGACGCCTACCTCTGCTCACGGAGCAGCTCCTCTGCAGATTCCAGCTGCCGGGAGAGCTTCTTCACCTGCTTGTAGTGCGAGAAGCAGTCCTTATCGTCTTGGTCCAGCTTCAGGCACTCCCGCACGTGGCTTCAAGAAAGAACAAGAACGAGGAATGCATGTTAACCTGCCCCAGACATGAACAGACCATAACGCTGCCATTAACCCCTTATCCACCAGCAGGGCCCTGAGATTATATGGAAAAACCACATCACCCAGACTGTAAAGGAGTACACAGCGTCAGTGCATTACAGCCCGACAGGCAGAAGCTCCACCTGCAGGCCACAAAACGCTATTACAAAAAAAATGTCCCCCTATACCCCCATAATGTAATATAGCGTGCAGGTACCTCAGCCCCCCACCCATAATGTAATACACGGTACCTCAAGCTCTCCTCGTGCTCCCCCATGGTGTAGTAGAGCTTGCTGAGTTTCAGGAAGGCTGCGCGGTTGTCGTTGCGCAGTTTGGCGGTCGGCTTCAGATCCTGCACGGCTTTATTCAGGTCTCCCACTTGCAGGTAACAGTCTGCTCTCAGCTCGCGGACACTGGGATCCCACGGGGACAACTGGAGGAGTAAGGGGACACGGCGGGGTTAACGAGGGACAATACGACACAGCTGTAACACACAACGAAACCCTTTCATCATGAGGAGAAATCAGAGGACACAGCCAAGGGGGGAGGGGGGGTAGTGGAGTGCGCCATGACCCTCTCCTGCCAAAACAGACACAACTGAGGTCCCCAACGTTACCTCCACTACTCTCTCCAGGAGCGCTATGGAGCCGACATAATCCTGCTGATCGTACGCCTCCCACGCGTCCTCTAACCGGTTGTCGAGCTCGTTCACCCGCTCCAGCTGACTCTGCGCCTCTTCATTTGCCGGGCTGCTCTGCAACTGTCAGGGGAAAGGAAAACGCATAAAAGCCTCCTGCTGCTCCACGAGGACACCGCTAATCAGGGGCATTAACCAGGAGGGTTAGGGAGCCGGTACAGAGCAACCCCCATTATTTCAGAGGGTAATCTGGAAGGTCAAGATAAGGGCGGGTTCAAGTTACACCTCCATCAGCATCAGATCCCGGCAATTTGGGGGCTAAAAAAGGACCAGGGGCAAGAGTCTAGAGCAGAGCTGTCAAACTCCGGCCTGAAATGGTTACTGCGAACCATCAACAGGACTGGTCGAGCCTGTAAGGAAGGAGAGGTCGGTCATGTTTTCTTTGACCCAGCAAGGATAAAAAAAGCACTTAAGTGGGAAAAAGAAAATGCAGACACAGCAGCTGCTCAAAAAGTTTCTCTTCTGACTCTGTGCTCTAATGAGTCTTTATGTAGCAGGTGGGACAGGGAGTCTTAGATTACCGACCAATAAACCCTTTCAACGTCAGAGATCACTTACACAATTCAACCCACAAAACATGTATCATATATGGTTATACATTGACGGGACAAAGATATATATTTTTTCTTCTACCCGGCAACAAGGGAAGTGGGCCTCTTTCGACACAGGATGTTGCCGTTTACAATTGAAATTCCTAAGTTTCAAGAGGATATTGCTAGCAAGCATTATAAAAACTAAAAAAAAGTGCCATGTTAACCAAGATATGTATTTGAATCACTACGATATAAATATTTTACACATGCACACAGGGAATTAAAAAAAGTTATCTAACACGGCCGCAGAGTTGATATCAGGCGCTGGCACTGATTTACATCGGTTCCAGTAAAGGTTGATGTACCTTAAATAATTTCTCGTTGGGAAGGCAGGGGAGAGAAGGACAAAACAAGAAAAAGAAAGAAAAAATTCTGTGTAGACTGTATGTCCAAAGTGAAATTCCTAAAAAAAAAAAAAAGAAGATTATACTCACATTTTCTAGTGCCAATTTCAAAAAAACGGCACCAAACAGCAGGCAAACGGTGAATTTAGCGAGGGACACCGCTTCCCCTTCGAGATCCAAGTGTCAGGAATTCAAATAAGGGTGGATGTCTTTCCCAGGATAGTATAGATTTAATCACCAAGGAAACACTCAAACTGATTATAGAATTTTTCATCTTATTAGAAAAAAGAGTAAAATACACCTCAAACGCGTTTCGCTGGACGCCAGCTTCTCGATCAGTGCGGGTGTCACAGGACGATGAAGGAAGAAGAGGTGCCCAGTATGTCCTCAAAATTCTTGCACTTGTTGTGCCTGTTTGTTTTTGCAGGTGCCGGTTTTTGAAAATTGGCACTAGAAAATGTGAGTATAATCTCTTTTTTTAGCCATTTCACTTTGGACATACAGTCTACACAGAATTTTTTTCTTTCTTTTTCTTGTTTTGTCCTTCTCTCCCCTGCCTTCCCACCGGGAAATTATTTAAGGTACATCAACCTTTACTGGAACCGATGGAAATCAGTGCCAGCGCCTGATATCAACTCTGTGACCTGCATCTTTGCCGTTTTTCCTGGTATTACAGGCTGCTGCACTTATGAATCTGGCCAGTATACACGTCCTATTTTTTTTCGATAGACTAAAAGACAATTTCTGGACTTGTTTTTGATATTTAATTGAAGACCATTTGCATAGAGATCATTCCTTGGTGTTTCATTTTTTGCTACAACTGCACACACACACTTTTTTCCTTTTATTTATAATCAAACCTTTATATTTTTTGCTCAGTTGTCATAGCGTACCCTTTTGAGATAATTTACGCTCATTTTTAGAATATTTTTACGCTCTTTTATATTCATGTCAATCTCTGCAATACACAATTTTACTTACATTGAAATATAGAAATGGTGTAGCGATGTCTATGTCCTTTCACAGAATGGAGTCAGTCACATGAATTGTTCTTTAGGCTTCTCTTAGTGGCTCCTCAAGAAAAACAAGAGATAGCATCATAGTGCGACCCATCAACATGACACACACGTGTGGATAAATAATTGCACTCACATGTAATAGAACCCTCCTGGTTCTGGATAATGTGCCTTAGGGATGTTATCGGCTCCCAATTGCCCTTTCAGACGGGGTTCATTTGATCCAATGGAAGATCCAAGATGGAATAGATTTCTGTATCTCCAAATCCAAAGATATAAGCCAGCTGAGGAAGCCTGTGATACATTATTGTATTGGGCAAAACGCGTTCTGGTGTTATCCTTTTATTTGTTTTTATTTTAAAGTTTTTTATTTTGTCCTAAAGTCTCCCTGTAAATATTTTTGGGGGAACTCTTATATCTTTGGAATTTGGAGATACAGAAATCTATTCCATCTTGGATCTTCCATTGGATCAAGTGAAACCCGTCTGAAAGGGCAATTGGTAAGCCGATAACATCCCTAAGGCACATTATCCAGAACCAGGAGGGTTCTATTACATGTGAGTGCAATTATTTATCCACACGTGTGTGTCATGTTGATGGGTCGCACTATGATGTATCTCTTGTGTTTTCTTTGAGGAGCACTAAAGAAGAGAAGCCTAAGAATACAATTCATGTGACTGACTCCATTCTGTGAAAGGACATAGACATCGCTACACCATTTCTATCTTGCTCTGTTATTTGTTGATGGTTGAGAAACAAGGACCATTCAGGTGTATCAGCGCCACCTACCTCTCTTTGTATTTTACTTACATTGATTGATCCAATCACCTACCGTTATATGACCACACTATACAGTTTGTCATCTACAAGTTTGTAGTATAGGTGGTCAATCCTATTCACTTATCTGGTACTATATTATCCATTAGTTTGGAGGTTTACACCTTAAATCAATTGTTAGCATTCACAGTGTTACCTAATTTTGATTTTAACACTATCACCAAGTCCCTGCACTTGACAATAGAGCCATCTAGTGGCGCCACACAGAAACTACACCTTTATCTAACACTGACCCCTGTGATGTTGCTGAACTACAACTCCCACTAACCATCTAATGAAGGGATGTCAAACTCACCCACTCCCAGATGTTGACACCTACAACTCCCAGAATTCTTTCAGTGCAATAGATGGTCAGGGAATCATGGGACATGTAGTTCACAAACAACTGGGAAGCTGGAGTTTGACAGCCCTGATTGAATGCGAGGAATTCTGGGAATTGTAGGCCATAAACACCTGGGAGGGGTGGCGCTTGACAGTCCTGGTCTAGAGAATTCCAAGATATCCCTAAAGTATGTTGGAATTTCTTGATTTTAATAAAGACTCGGGGCGAATAATGCTTTACAGCAAACCTGACGGCCGCAAAACAAAACGACAAAGTCAGAAACATGTAGGCCCCTCCCCTTAGACAAGTGATCGCAAACTCCGCCCCATTAATGTTTCTAGACTACACCTCCCATGATTCCATTGCCATCTATTGCAGTCAAAGAATTATGGGAATTATAGGCATCAACATCCAGGAGGCCGGAGTTGGAGATCCCTGCCTGAGACCCTTACAGCGTCGCCAATCATTAGGGAACTCACCACCGCCTCAAAGTCTTCCTTGGCCTCCTGAGTGTCCCCCTGTTTGAGCAGAATGTTCCCCCTCTGGAGTCGGGCCTGGAGACGACAAAGGAAACATGTCATAGAATTTTATAATGTAAATTGTGTGGTCACGCTGCCCTGGGCACCTGCACCCCTCTGAATTTAAGGGTTAAAGTGGGAGGAGAAGAGAATGTCACCATCACATGAAGTCAGGGTACTCATGGCACCCAAACCCAGCTGCTAACACATGGCCCCAGAGCTTAACCTTGAATTCCCCACACGCTTAATAGGCCTCAATCTGTCGCCGCAGTCCAGTCACCGGCTGCTATACAGCTGCCCTGCAGATTGACCCATGAAGGCTCCTGTAAACCTCCGGGCAGCAGTGGAGGAATGAAAGCACTGAAAGTCTGAGCAGCAGAGACGAGCCACGGCGTCAGTGAAACAATGGAAGGAGATACGGTGAGTGCCTCTGCCCCCCCCCCCCCTTCTACCCAGCGGCTGCTTTGTGATGGTTTGAGACGGACCGATAAGTCTGTCTGCCGAGGGGTGAAGCGCCTCAGTGCTGAGTAGAAGAACCCGGGTCTACAGGCACTTACAGCCATGAAGTCCGGCTTCAGTTTGATGGCTTTGCTTAGGTCCGGGAGCGCCGACTTGAATTTCCCCATGGCCAGGTACACGGCGGCGCGCTTATAATACGTCAAGTAATTCCCGGGATCCGCGTCTGCAAGAAACACCCCAAAACGGTTACAAGCGACGGAGAGACACCCTGCAGGGGGAGGGACAGACTCAATGCGCCCCCTGCAGGGTGATAGCCCAGGTCTCTCAGAGTGGAAGGTCAGAGCCCGGCGTCGTTTCACTCACCTACAGCAGAATGATAGTGAGACAGAGCCTCCGCTAACTGGCCGGCGGCTAGCAGCTTGCGCCCCATCTCCAGGTGACTTTCTATCTCTGCCTGGCTGGTGGCGAGAGATCCTGGAAAACAAGCACCGGCAGCGAGTGGAACGCGTCAGTCAATGCTCATTAAACACAGCGCTGTCACTCTTAACCGAGTCAGGGCCCGAAACCGCCCCCCCCCTTACCGTCCAGCTGGAGATCCAGAACCACACAGAGGAGGGAGAGGGACGAGAGGATCCCCCCCACACCGCGCCTCTCCCGTTCCATCCCGGGGCGCCGCTTCGAGGTTTGTGGAGCCGCTCTGTGCTGCCTCTGTATAACAACCGAAAATGAAGCGGAATGAACACAACACCCACCCCCTTACACTATGCCCAAACGCACTCACCCCTTACACTATGCCCAAACGCACCCCACCCCTTACACTATGCCCAAACGCACCCCACCCCTTACACTATGCCAAACGCACCCCACCCCTTACACTATGCCCAACGCACCTCCCCCTTACACTATGCCCAAACGCACCTCACCCCTTACACTATGCCCAAACGCACCTCACCCCCTTACACTATGCCAAACGCACCTCACCCCCTTACACTATGCTCAACACCTCACCCCACCTACACTATGCCAAACGCACCGCACCCCCTTACACATGCCCAAACGCACCTCACCCCCTTACACTATGCCCAAACGCACCTCACCCCCTTACACTATGCCCAAACGCACCTCACCCCCTTACACTATGCCCAAACGCACCTCACCCCCTTACCACTATGCTCAAACGCACTCACCCCCTTACACTATGCTCAAACGCACCTCACCCCTTACACTATGCCCAACGCACCCCACCCCCTTACACTATGCCCAAACGCACCCCACCCCCTTACACTATGCCCAAACGCACCCCACCCCCTTACACTATGCCCAAACGCACCCCACCCCCTTACACTATGCCCAAACGCACCCCACCCCCTTACACTATGCCCAAACGCACACCTCACCCCCTTACACTATGCCCAAACGCACCCCACCCCTTACACTATGCCAAAAACGCACCTCACCCCCTTACACTATGCCCAAACGCACCCCACCCCTTACACTATGCCCAAACGCAACCCCA